>VZTV01015808.1:0-29358 GCA_013400875.1 Anhinga rufa
GGATGGGGACCCTGCTGGTTGCCACCACGTGGAGGCAACCGGAGCACTGATCCAGTGCCGCCCGGTCTCTGTGTGTGAGGTAAGCTTGTAATCTCCTACTTAGAAAAGATGGGACGTAGCATTACAGGCTGCTGCCGCTATCTGTGTTTTCAGCTATTGCGGGCTCATCCTGCTTTATCTGTTGCATGTGAAATATCCCATGTAAAACTACGCAAAGCTGCAAAGCTACTGTAATCCTTCCTAAAGCCACCCTGCCCTTCCGTGCGAGTATTATATTAGATGATACGCTTATTAAACTCACTCAACAGAAGTTTTACTTCCAGCCGGTGGTGATAGTTTTGAAACGCCATTAAGGTAATAATTATATCATGTTGTCCTTGATCCAGATCTGGGGTGGTAATCGTTCACACCTGCTGCCAGCTATTTAAGCGATAGTAGATGCAAGGGAAGAGTTGTGGCATAGCGGGTGGTGTGATCTCAGCTAGGTAACGTGCTGGGCACAGGAGACTCATGCTGGCTCCTTGGGGAAGCTTTGTCACTGCTCTTTGCCGTTAGGCTAGTCCCAGTCAGAGCTTCCACAGCTCTACCAGCTTCTCTACTAGGATGGTCTGAAAAAAAGGGAGAAGGCATAGGGTTGTGTGGAGGTGGGTCCTGGGACACCTCTCTGGCCCCTGCTCTCTGGTAGAGGACCCTCCTGACCACATGTGAATCAGTGCCTCTCTTTGGGGCTGGATGATGGGAGGGAGGTTCCCTGTCCCTCCCTTGCACATCTGGGTTGTCCCCATGCCTTGGAGACAGTGATGGTGCCCTTTAATGCCTTCCTAAAGTGCCTTGAGCTCTGCTGGCAAACTGAGCGATGGAAACTTCACACTCGGAGGACGAGAAAGGGAAGGGAAGTCTTTGAATTGAGACTGCTGTGGCTCATTCTTCATATCCGTGGTATTGTTGGATCTCCCTCTGGTTTGCCCGGTCTACGAAAAGCAGCTGGTTGGCCAGACCCTTGTGCTGGAGGTAAGGGACAGAGCCATGGAGGTCACTTTGCTCCTGGTTCCTCCACTCAAATATAAGGCTGAATTAACTTCAGTTACTTCTATGAAGCTTACATGTTATATGGAACTCACTCCTATCAATTCCACTTAAATCTTGGGGGGGGAAGTTGCAATTTTAAATTTAGCAAAATTGCAATAGGTGGTTATTTTATGAGTCAAGTGAACTCTATTTATCCTCCAGTCAAATGTAAGCCCACTGCTTATCACTCATCCTACCCCATTCTACCACAGCCCTACTGAGATGATCTGTTTATCTGTAAGCCCCATGAGCCTGGAACGTATTGCTTCCTGGGTTATAATTGGATTTAGCAGAGATGAAAGCTCCACTCACTTTGTTGGTATTGAGTAAGAGCAGAGCACAACCTGACATCCTGGCCCAATGGAATTTGTAAGGTTAAAGACTCTGAAGACTTGTTGAAGTGTCTCCCTGGACTGCAATGGCCCTTTACTTCTAGTGAGGAAATCAGTTCAGATTTTGCATGAAATGGGATTGCTGTGAGTGGCTTTGGTTGCCAGCCTGCCAGCTGGAGCAGGAGGCATCCTCCTTCTGCTTGGCCTCAGTGAGATACCAGGGAGTCTTCTACGCTGCTGGGTAGCTCGCAGAGGGATCCCACCTCTCCTGAACAGCTGTGGAGGGGAGGGAGCTGTGTGGTAGCACCTGCTGCTATGCAGAGGAGCTTGGGACTCTTGAATGTTAAGAAGGAGCCCCAGGAGGACATGGCAGCTCAACCTGGCTGGTCCCCTCCTTTCAAAGATGGGATTTTAGTCTCCCAGAAGCCATGATGAGCTTGTTCAGAGCAGCACTCCACCAAGGCTGGGTCTTGCTCTTGAGCTGTCTTGGAGCTGATGTCTGAGAGTGGTCATGATCCCAACCACCATGAAGTCGATAAGGATCGTTGTCTCCTTGCTGGGAAATGGATCAGGAAATAAGACCCTGACCCAGGGGTGGTTATTGCCCTCCTGGAGAGGGTAAACCAGGAGTGACAACAAGCCAGGAGAGTTCCTTATGGCTATGGGATGAGGTAGCACTTCATTGCAGAGGTCAGTGTGAAATGCTGCGTGCCCATTAGCTGGTATGAGTCTCTCTAGTCTGCGGCAGAAGGAAATGAGCTAGTAACTGATTCCCGGATGCAGCTGGCTGGATGGCCACTGAGATCGTTTAGTGGGCAGTCAGACCACCTTCCAGGTCCTCAAACCTCTCTAGCACTGGTGGCTGCACAGCAGGTAAGGATCTCTAACCCCATCATCGATGCCAGGTCGAAATGGTGGCATGTGTCTCTAGGAAGCTCTAGGTGGGCCCCAGCTCAGCCAAAATAAGTAGGTTTGGGGGCTTTATGCATTTGCTAATGTGTCCTGCTGCCTCCAAGGCTGAACTACCAGCTGAAGGTGATGTATGCTGACACAGAGGCAGACAGATGGGCATGCCATGGCCCTGGGCTCCGGTGTTGGGCATCCTGTCCTCTGCCTTCAGCTTCCCACCTCTCTGAACCTCTGGAGAGCAAGCTGCTGGCAGACGTCTACCATCAGTCGTGGATGGGGAGTGATCAGCTGGGTTAGCATGACACTGATGTAAATTTAAATCCTTCTTTCGCTCTCCGCTAGCAGCCCTGTATCTTCAGGAAGAAAGAGAATGGGAAACAACTTTTTTAATGAAGTAGAGCATTTAAATTCTCTTTATATTTAGTCCTATCTGGAGCTCTTTACCCAAATGAAGCAGAAAGCATTTACAGCTGTATTTTCCCTCACACCAACGAAGGAATATATTCATTTGCAGTAACATGGCACTCAATGAAGTGGAAAATAAGCTCCCAAAATTGCTCTTGCTATGAAACGGTCTCAATAACTAGGAAAAGCCAGTTTGGATTCCACTGACCAGTCAATTTGGTTATGATAAAAATTAATTTGGTTGAACACCTGAGCTGTGGCAGAGTAGGTGCTTGGCCCTGAGATAGCTCTGCTTGGGGACCGGGCTTGGGTCTTCCTCCTCTGCTGCAGCTCCCACCACTCCTGCTCTTGGCTCCGCTTGCCCAGGAGACCTGGCTGAGACCCCAGTGCCTCCAGGGGCTGGCCATTGGTGGCACATGGGTGCGCGGCAGCTGATGCCCCATGCCTCCTGCTCCACGGCTGCCACACGGCCGCAGGAGGAGTCAATGCCAGCGCCGTGTCAGTGCTGCCCCACAGTCGGAGGCAGCATCGCTGCCCAAGGCCACCACGCACAGGCCAGGCGTACAGGAGTTCCCTGCGAGCGGCAGGCTACGAGCAGAGGAGATGTAAATGGGTTCCTCCTTCCCTCTGCAGCGACCCGAGGAGGACGTGAGCGGAGCATTAAGCAGGTACTGACTGAACACCAGTGGGGGGTTCTGCTAATTGCTTGTGATGTCTAGTCCAACTCCATCGGCACAAGCAACAATTGCTGCTGGAAATGCAATTAATAATTAAGCACCCGGCGCTGGCAGGTGTCAGCAGGAATCCGCGGGGCCTGGCATCCCCCATGTCGACACCTCCCTCTGCCTGCATGGGAGCAGGCAGCGCCAGGCAGGGTGCAGCCCTTCGCTGCCTGGATCAATACTCAGTGAGATGCAGATTCATGCCTTGAAGAAATAACTTACTGGTGGTATTTCCACAGCACGGATGACGGCTGCCTGCCATCGGGGCTTGAGCAACGGGACGGGGGCCAAACGCTGCCTGCCCAGCCATCGGGACCTCTGTGTAGTCCCCAGTTAGCATTGCAGTGGCGCTTCCCGGATCGATCAATCCCTGCCAAGGGTGTTCTACAAGCGTTTTCCATCCTCGCTGTACAGACAGAGTGACTTTGGGTGGAAACAGCTTGGCAGCGCTTCTATGCAGCGTGGAAGACCGGGAGCATCCCGCCCTGGGGCCGGCACAGCCACCTCAGGGGTGACCAGGGTGGCTGGGCTGCAGGTGGCTGAGCAGCCCTGTCCCAGCAAAGAAGGAGCTTCGCTCTGTCCCTGGGCAGCATGTCTCCCAGCTGGGGGTGATGGCACCCAGCGGAGCCGTCCCAGTCCTGGCTGGCAGAAAGCAGCACCTTGATGCATTTCAATGTCTTGCCGACATGTCCTCCTGGCTTACTGCAATCTCGGGACCCCCCCGCATCCCCACGCGCAGGGTCAGCCAGCATTGCTTTCACTTACAGCTTTGGCTGCTGCTTGTGATGACTTACAGCCTTCTTCAAGCTGGCTTTTATTTTTAATTACATTTTGCTTCTGACGATGGGCTGCTTTGCTGGTTCGTTTTTTTTCCCTGCTCTTTTTTTCTTTTCCCTTTTAAAGGCCAACAGAGTTTAACCTCCTCGAGAAATTGCTTCGGCTCTTAGGAAGGTGCAGAGCCTTTTTCCCTGGGTAGCAAAATGTTGATTTCCCACCACAGGGCTGAGTGATGGTGATTCCCTTATTAAACTGCACTTAGAGGCAACGACTGTCAGGCAGGGATGGAGAGCTTCTCCGATAAGTTGGAGCTATTCATTATTAAATTATCTTAATTCACTTGAACATCTCATTTTCATTGAATTAGATGAAAAGTGCTCAAAGGCAGCTGCTGAGGCTGCCAGGAGCAGTGTGCAAATGTCACTGCTGTCCTTTCCACCTGCACCGGTCACGTCTGACCCTTTCCATGGGATGGTGGGGACCTCACGCCTGGTGTAAATCTGGAGGCAGCTGGGGAGTTGCACCAGCTGATGGCCTGACCTTGGTGATCTGGACTCACCATCTCTGAGGGACTGACTGGGCAATAAGGTTGCATGTCCCCAAGGCTGATCTCTACCAGCTTGGGAGGGGTGACCAAGGTGAGTGTCCCCAACAAGTAGGGGCTGGTGTGATTGCTGGGGGTGGGGTGGCCCAGTATTTCAAAGGCTGCATGTCCTGCTGGGGGGCTGCAGCTGGGCTTGGCTGAGTTATGCTTTAAGCCTGGCTTAAAGGACCCTTGCAGGGCATGTGAGCTCACCTAGGGTACCCAAGAAGCTGTGCTGCTGGTGCAGGCAAGAAGCAGGCAGGTAGCATGAGGCGAGCAGCAGGGACTTGGGCATAATGCACATCACAGTGCAGGCAGCAGTGAGCTGGCTTTGCCTGTGCCCATCTGAGGGCAGAGACAGTGGGTGGCATGGGGGCTTTTGTCACCTGCATCACAGCGAAATGGATGCAGGAGCTGCCTGGGGCTGACCAGGTCTCAGCCTGTCTAGTGGGGCTGCCTCTTGGTGTTGGGTTGTTTGGTTGTCTTGCCAATGGCAACAACCCTGTCCTTTGTCGGCTACCTAAGAAACACCTTTCTCCTCCCCCTCCCCATCTTCACCCCTTTTTATCACTGCCTTTTCAGGCCACGTGTGCTGGGCAATCAAAAGCTGGGCATAAGGGCATGGCTTGCCCTTAAACATGAAGCCAGCCAGACTCTGGATGCTCTTGAGAAACACCAGCGATGGCACCAGCTCCCTGCCTGCCTATCCCTGCGGATGGCTTTACCCTTGCTCCTGCTGCCCCCGCCCTGCCTGGGCAGCAGCGTATTCCCCCTCGGGGCAGCCACGGGCACCATCAGGCCCTGCTTTAGCTTTAGCCCTCAGTTGCAGATGAGCTGTTGGATATTTTTGTGGGAGGATGCCATCTGGCTGCCTGATCTCTCCGCTTTCACCTTGGCATGAGTAGCTGGCACCCAGCCCCATTGCTCAGCACTAAGCCAGGGGGCTGCTGTCTGGGCTTGCCAGCTCGCAGCTCTTCAAGGGGTTTTGTGGAGCCTGGGCTGATTTAAAGCTGCCCTCTAGGAACAGGAGGTTTTTGTCTTGAGGCAAAAGACCTTGGACATGGCACGCTGTGCCCAGGCATCACTGATCTCTGTCCCAGTCTTATGTAAAGTTGCATCTTTCCCTAGGAGAGCTCAGAAGTAGGACACCTGGCTGCTACTCAATCCCAAACATTTCAGGAGCAGCCTACAACCTCACCAGTCAGTGAAAATCCCTTTTCTTTGCTGCCCTGGGTGCCGTGAAGTCCTTCGCACCTTGTACCCGCAGCTACCATTTTGTTTCCAGCGAGGAACCGCCGGCCCCTTGGACCAGCTCCTCAACAACTGTTGCTTTTCCTCGCCAGTAAATCTCACCCGAAGAAGCTGCTTTGATCAATGCACTTGGATTTCAGCCTTCAGCCTTGATCAAGGCAGGGGGAGGGACGAGAGCGTGTACTCCCAGGCTCTTTGGGGATGGTCTAGAAAACGAAGCTCATACTCCAAGAAAAAACCTGCTTCAAAGTAAGAGGTGGTGCTGTCAGAATAAGAGTGAAGCAGGCGGGCGGAGGAGGAGGAGGAGGAAGGCTGATGGGTTTCCGGGGCCCCAGCTGGGCTTGGCCAGGTGTGGGTCCAGTGGGGACAGTGATGGTGGCATTGCTGTGGGGCTGGAGCTGCTGCTGGGTGAGGGCACGAAACTGTAGCTTGGGAGGTACGGTGGGGAGGGGGAACCTACACCACCCCCTATGCTTAATTCTGCTGCAAACCTGACTTTTTCTGCACGTTAGCTCTTTGGCTCCCCCACCTTCCCCAGCCCTGGGGACCTGGAGTGGAGAAGGTTTTCTGAGCTGAGAAGGGGCTGTATTTCTTTCCTTGGGTCAGTGGTTTCCTCCCAGTCTTTAACTGGTGGGGATGGTGCTGCAGGTCAGGAGTTAGGGACCTGATGACGGCTCTGGGGCAGGAGCAGAGGGGGAAACAGCATCCTCTCCTTGCCAGCCGTGGTCTGGCTGTTTCAGCCGTAAGCTTTTTGTGTTGGATGGAGGGATGCATAGACACCGCTCTAGGTTTGATTGGATCAGAGCTTAAAGGTAGTTAATGGCGAGGAGTAGACCTCCAAGGTCTCACTGGCTTTGTTTCCCCCACCAGCGTACACAGAAATACTGTGTCCGCAGCACTGGCAGGCGCAGGCCCTTCCTCTGTGGGTTGCATTACCCGGGAGGGGAGCAAAGGACCAAGCACGGATGCAGAACCTGGAGGTCCCCATGAGCGGGGGAAAGCTCTGGCCAGAAATGGCCCTGCAGCACCAACCTTCCCTGCTCCAGCAGTCCTCCTCCTTCTTCTCCTCCATTCCTGCTCCTGTTCCCTCTTCTCCCGCCGTCGCCTTCCTCAGGTGCGCACAGGCGCATGCACGCTCTCGCCTTTCGTTTCAGCTACAGATGGTAGGCAGAAAAACCAGCCAGCCAGATGTGGTTTTCATAGCTCCCAAGCCAGGCATAACTAAACATTTACATTTATTACCAATTAGAGGGGAAACAGACTGTAGTTTTATGTACTGTATGTGTCTGGATATATTTTTGTTTGTGACCTTACTTACACTCCCCCAGCAACTAAATCTCTCTTGGTTAGGAGCAAACCCCTGGAAAGCATCTGCAGCACCAGATCCCATTGCAGCATCCCATCTCCCTGCCATCCCCTGCTCTAGGCATGCCTGCTCACGCAGGGGGGTTGGACGAGATGATCTCCAAAGGTCCCTTCCAACCCCTACCGTTCCGTGGTTCTGTAATGAGGAGGTGACGTGGATGCGGTAGCGGCCCCTGACACTCTGTGGGCACCAGCCGCTTTGCAAGCGGCTGCAGGAAGCCTGCACATGGGGGGTTGCTCTAGGAGGATGCTGAGCATCCCTGGGGACACTGGCCTGTCAAATCCCCTGGGGCAGGGATTGCCATGCTGCCTGGCCTCCAGTGGGAGCTGCCCCCATTAACCCTGTGTACAGATTTGCGCACAGCACGGCTGTCAATTTATGGCTTGCAAGCGCGCGAAGCCTGTGGCTGAGCCAACATCACAGCAGCTTTTTAGTGATGCTCGAGCCAGCAGCAAAATGCAAACAAATCCATAACCAAACTTTGGGCCTCGCTGAGAGTGGAAAAAGGCGTGGAATAAAATGTGCATGGTGGCGGTGGTGCCCCGTGCCTGGTCGCTAAGGGACTGATGTCCTAACGAAGACTGGATCCTGCCTAGCAATGCTGCAGCCCCAAGGGGGTCACCACAGTACAGTGCCATTGCACTGCTGCTTGCTTGTCTCTGCGAGGCCAGCAGCTTAACCAGAGCTGGTTTGAGCTGCAGGAGCTCAGGACAGGGTTTGCATGTGACCAGTTAGCCTTGGACAGACTGACGGACTGCCAGTCATGTGGGGATGTTCTATGGGGATACGGGGTTTGCTGTACTGGGGCATTAGCTCTTGATCCTGCCTCGGGGCAATGGGTAAACTGCAAAGAAAAAAATCTCAGTCCCCTTCTTCAGGCCACAATCCCCTCGGCGAGAGAGGGAGGGAGAAATGTGCGGTGAGGCCAGGACACGTTGGATAAGAGTGTTCTTTAAACGAGGTTGCCCCACATCCACCCTGATACGGGGGATGTGCCCACCCAACGCAGCCCCCGCAGCAGCCCGGCGGGGATGCAGGATGCTGCAGCCACTGACTGCCTGCCCACGCCTCCCCCCCACTCCCAGCAGGTACCGCAGCCATCGATTCAAGCGGCAACATCCCAATTCCTTCCTCGCTCCTGCTTTTTTTCCCCAGAGGGTGCCCTGAACCCTCCAGCAATCGTGTCTGAAGCTCACCTCTGGCTGCGTCGCCTGGATCCCTGCGCCCACCTCTGCCGTTGCTCAGGCAACAACCTCTGGGTTGGATGCGGGGTTTTATTTCCCTCCTCTCTCCAGGATGCTGCTGCTGGGGAAGCATCCCAGCCATGGAGGGAAAGCCACCGGCGATGCCATACGGTGGTTGCGTGTATCCCTCTGGCATCCCTGGGAGCAGCCAGAGTGATTTATCCCTCATGGGGGGGCTTTAGAAATGCAATATGTTATTAGCAGCCTATTAAACTGTTCAAACAGGTGATTAAGAGAGGGGCAATGTTGGGGCACCGCGTGGCAGCTGATGCAAATCAAAGCAGGGTGCATGCGGATTTCCTACCTGAGCAGGGAAAGCCGTGGCCTGTCATGGCCAGAGGGCCAAGGCTGGCTCTACAAGGCAAAGATAAAGAATAAATAAAGCTGAGAGGCTGAAGCGGGGGGGGGAACGGACACACAGGTATGAAGGGCTGCAGTATTTTGGCAGAGCTATTAGAGAGTAGAAGGGACCAGCCCTGGGGTGGAAGTGGTCAAACCCAACCTCAGCCCATGGAGGACCTCTCGCTTGTGGCCATCTCATGGCGGGCAGCACCCTGCCTTCATTTAGACGGGAGCCGGGTACAGGCAGGACTGTGGGTGCCACAAGCCTTGGCCACCAGCCTTTGGTCCCTTCTAGAAAGGAGCCAGCACGAGGACGGGGCTGCGTGGGGAGCCTTTATCTGGCAAGGGCTGGAGAGGAGCAAGATGGGAGGTGCAGCAGCTACAGCATCCTGCTAATCAGCAAATGCAGGTGATGGTTCACCTGGAGAACCGGGTTTAAGATTAAAAAATAATAATAATTTTTATTTCCCTCTCCTTTAACTTTGCTGGAGCATGACAGGGTGGAGGCTCTTGGCAGCTGGAATGTTAAATGTTTTTCTACATGGTCTTTTGATTATTAATGGATTTTAGTACTTGACAAAGTAGAAATTAGGAGATAAAAGCTATTAGAAACTAATTTGGGTAATCACTGATTCTGTTCCCCCAGGAGCCTTTCTGAGAGCACTGCTCCCAACGCCACTGCCAAGGCTCAGGAGAGAAGGAAATTTCTCTTTATCTGAGTTTCATGGGCTTCGGGGGAGCTCCATGATTTACGGCCGACGAGGAGATGGCTTGGATGGAACAGGCATGATCCCAGCATCGCTCTTCTTCCAGCAGCCTCCTGGGATTTATAGTATTTCACATCTCTGGACACTATTTGGGGTGGTTTATATGCCATATTTTTTTACTGTTATGTCAGTGAAACAGCCATAGAAACTGGTTTGGGAAAACAACGTGGGAGATAAATCCTCGGTGGTGTAGGCTCTA
This sequence comes from Anhinga rufa, assembly GCA_013400875.1. Taxonomy (NCBI): domain Eukaryota; kingdom Metazoa; phylum Chordata; class Aves; order Suliformes; family Anhingidae; genus Anhinga; species Anhinga rufa. The sequence goes on from VZTV01015808.1 coordinate 9,966, forward strand.
CCAGTGATGAAATGGGCTACAGGTGGAGAAAAAGGTCCCTGAGATCCTTTTCTCCTTCAATTCCCACCTCCCTGAGTGGATCAGTAATGCCAGGGGCAAGGAAAGGGCAAGGAACCGTCGCAGGGAATTGTATTAAGGGAAAAGCTGGAAGGTGGCGACTGATGTAGTAACCACTGCCGATTTTGAGGCAGATCGGCTGGGAGGGTTTGTGTAGCCTCTTACGGAGCAGAGGCTGCCTGTAGGCTGGGACAGCACTTCTAAAAATCATATTACTAATCTCCCTCCTTTCCTTCTTTCCATTTAGTTGGGCTCTGCTACTGGCACATGTATTGGGAGAGAAAGGTCTGGCTTGCAGCTTTGTCTGGTTTTTTTCTTATTTTTGCAGATCTTTGCCCTCCAGGGAGATCCCTCCAAAATTCAGTGACTGTCTCAACTCCAGGAGCAGAGCCAAGAGGCCCCCTGGGAGCACCGTCCCGGGGGCAGCCGGGCTCGGGGGGGTCAGGGTCCAGCCCGATGAGGTAAGTCCTCCAGCCGGGCTCCGGGCCATGAATCAGCAGTGTCCCTGGCCCCGGCGCCACTGATTTACACCGGCTGCTGTGGCACCCTGGGGCAGGGCACCCGTATTTAATGGATGGGGGTACCACGGCCAGCAGCAGCGGCTCCCAGCCTTGAGATCAGGGAGGAGAAAGCAATTTGCCATCGGCATCCCTGCTCCCCTGCAAGTTTCTCTGCTTGCAGAATGGGGTGCAGCAAAGATATGTTATAGGATAGTATTTAGAGAGGTCTTCAGGTTCTCCTTGAGAGCTGGGAGCAGCTGGGAGACACTCAAGGAGGTCAAGGGCTGGTGCAGGCAGTGGGTTGGGTGGGTAAGGTTATGATTCTCCATCTTCGCTTACGGAGGAGTCGGTGGGGAGGGAAGAAGGAAGCCAAAGAACTGGGGCTGGAGCCTCCTGAGGTCCCCACCGGCTTGAGTCATCCCAGCTCCTCACTAAGCTCCTGGAGGGGACACAGGAGGGTGGCTGGGACCTCTCCCGCATGCTTGGGCTGGCAGCAACCTCCCCCTGCCTCCTCCCTGCCTGCCCTTTGCAGCCTCTCCTGCCTTCTCCAGCAGCCACAGCAGGAGGCTGAGGAGGAAGAAGGAGGAAGCAGCTGAGGTCATCATCATTTCAAGAGCCCGTTAATCGTCCCCCCATGCTCCCTAAGAAGTGGCCATTTACCGCAGGCCCTCTAAATCCTCTCGGGAGGGAGAACCCCAGGGAGTGTGGCGTGGGAGGATGAGAGTCCTCCATGGCTTTGAAAGAGACGGCAGAGAGCTGGAGCAGGGAGGAAAAACCCAGCCCACTGTGGGCGAAGGGAGAAAATAGACCGAAACAGAGAGAAACTGAAAATGTGCTGAAGCAGCTGATGACAACCCAAACAGCAGGAGAAGGCTCCTGCCTGCCAATTAACGAGGCTCTGGCGCTAATTTGCCACCTTGACTGCACTTCTGGGCTTGTCAAGAGAAAGGGGTGGGGGGAAGAAAAAAAAAAAGACGAGGATGACAAAGAGACGGCGAGGTTTCGGCTTGCCTCTTGGCTACACAGATGTCACGGGGCTTTGGAGAGGCAGAGGGAAGCAAGGCGGGTGGGTAGCGATCCCCCCCACCCGTGAGCCTGGAGTGGGAAGGGGGACCATGATGAGTCTCCGTGGGCTTGTGTTGGCAGAGCAGCTCCAGGCCACGGCACTACCAGACCTGGGGATCCTGGTTTCCCAGGCATTGAATCTCACGGTCTGCTTGGTCAGTTGGGAGAGTAAATGGCGATCCCACGCGTGCCCAGGAGCATCTCTAGTTCCTGCAGCGAAACCGTGTTATGAGGAAGAAGCTGGAGGAGCCTCACGCCGGGGCGGAGAGGTCCGCAGGCAGCTGGCCATCGCCTGCCTCCCTCAGAAACGCTGTCGAACAGCAAAACAGCTCTGTTGGGCAGCTGCCTGGTGGTTCTGTGCGGCTAATGAAGCTGGAGGAGCCCTGAGCAAAATGCTCGGCGTGAAGCCTCCCACCTAGTGAAATGTCTGATTTCCACTTCTTGCCGGTCCTACAGCCTGAACCAAGACAGCAGAGATTGCCGGGTGAATTTCAAGCAAAATCTGCACCAGTGTGCTGTTTGCATGCAAAGAAAAAGAATATCTGCCAGCAAAGCATGTTTTCTGGAGTCCCCCAGACCTCCCTCCTGCCCTGGGGGTGTTTTACCACCTGTGCATCCTGTGCTCTTCTCCCAGGCTGACACAGCATCAGCTGGGAGCTATGAGGGGGGAAACCGAAGCAGATTGGAGCAGGGATGTAGGCAGGAATGCAGATTTAGCCCTACCGCCTCTCTCCATCCTGGCTTTTTATGGCAAAACTGCCCTTGCTATTTTGGCGCAGCCTGATGTGGAGATGCTCTTGGCCATGAGGCCAAAGGCACCACCTTGCTCCAGCATGCAGGGCTGGAGGCTCCGCCGGTGCTGCAGAAAAGGGGTGAAAACACAGGAGGAGAAAAAGTGTTGGATAGCTGGAGCTGCGAGCTGCTTGGTTCAGTTGTAGCCGATCACAGTCCATCATCGGCTGTCTCAGGGCTGGGAGATGGAGGTGGGACCAACCTGCACCTGGGAGCCATGAGCAGGGATGCTGGGGGAGAGCACTGTGGATAATCCCATCCTGCTCTGGGACTGGGGGCAAAACTGCCCAGCCTTTCCCTGGCCTCCTTTTCCCTGGCAGAGCTGCTAAATAAATGTGTCTGGAGGGAACCGGAGCAGCTGCAATCAAGCGAGTGAGAAGCTCAGCTCATTATTTAAGAGGCAGTGTTCCGGCTGCAGAGAGGAGCTGTGTAAGGTGTATAAATGCAGGGGCTTGCAAACCAGTAAGGGTAGGTTGCATAGGTAAGGAGGGCCCCAAATATAGCCATTTAAAAAAACTAATGGGTTTGACCCCCCCGAATTCCTGGTTTGGGGAGGTCTGGCAGGGTGGCACCCTGGTTTTTTGCTTCTGGAGGCCAGATCCTGCCAGCTCCGTGCACGGCAGCGACTCTCCAGCCAGCCCCGCTGGTGTCAGCGTTGTTCTTTGCAGGGGAAAACACTGCAAGGTAATCAAATGATGACCCCCAGTTATTAACCTCATCTTCTTAATCACCTCCATCGAGTGCCTTAATTGCTGAACAGGGACGGGAGGACCTGGCTGCTTCCACCCAAATGTTAACATGCACCCTGGCAGTCCCCTCCTGTCCATCTGGGGGGGGCACGCTGCTGCTGCTCTTTCTCTAACTCGCCCAATTACCCTGAAGAAAGGTGGAAGTGGTTCTTTCCCAAAATATAGCAATTTATCAGCAAAATTCAGGGAACCGTCCCTGTCTTTTCTTCCACTCGGTCAACGATGTGGTGCAGCCCCACGTTGTGGGGAGCCGGCGGCCAGGGATGGGCTCGGCATTGCGGTCGCTCCTTGACCACTGGCCCCTGCGTTGCCCTACGGGGTGCTCTGCTGAGAAGGTGCCGTGCCAGCTGCTGGGCTCGGAATGCTACCTGCGGCCTCGTTCCTGATGGAAATTGGTGATTTGGGCCAAACTTGGTGCTTTTGGGCAATACAAGGTGAAATCTTGCTAGGGTGCTGCAGTGAGGGGAGGCTCCAAGTGTGGCTCTGCCTGCCAGCCCGGGCGGCACCCATCAAGTATTCAAAGAGATGACGGCACATTCCTCCAGCTGCCTGCCTGACCCTTTTAGCCTTTTTTAAAAAAAATTATTTAAATTGAAAGTAAACAGCCTTTGTCCACCTTCATCCCCGCACACAGGACTGTTACTCGCACCTGCCTGCCTCTGGAGCCAGCACCAAGGCAGAGAAGCCCGGGGTCAGTCCCCCCGTTGGGTGGGAGCTGCTCTACCTTGTCTTGGCCAGCGGCTCCTTGAGATGCTGCCAGATGTCCTAACGGCTCTTGCATTCACGTTTGGGTGGCTTTAGGATGTGTGACTGGTTAAAGGTGCCAAAAAGCATGGTAGGAAATGCTCTGTCTGGGGGAGACAGAGGATGGATGGAGCTGAGGAATGTTAGCCTGACGCATGGCCCACGTGACGATGTGGAGAAGGAGCGATGTGATGTCCCAGCAAGATGTGTAACAAGCCAAAATGGTCTTTCTAGCTGGGAAGCCTCCCGGCAGCCCTGCCTGCTCAGGAGCAGTCAGCCCTGCTGGCCCTCCCACCTACACCCTCCTCATCCCTGGGCAGATGTCTGCCGGCTTCCCCCAGGGAGCCGAGATGATGGCTTTGACTTCTTATTTCCTCCTGGTGTGTTTAATTGCCTGGGTTTTTTTTTTTCCCTTTAGGACTGGGAGACAAGGGAGGAGACATGGGCAAAGGAAGACAGAAAGACAGATGTATGGAGAAGTCCAGGTGACAGATTGACGGATGTTGTAACCACAATAGCCAGCCTGATGGATTGATAGATTAGACAGGGAATATAAATAGCAAGCATGGTTTATCTACCCCCGTTTTATTTTCCTCTCGCTTATCTCTTTATCTCTCCTGGTGTTATTTTCCTCCCGTTTATCTCTTTATCTGAGGATGGAGGAGAGTGGGGAACAAGCGGGTAACAGAAGCAGGATGGATGAGTTTGGGTTACCGCTGCTTTTGCAGCATCCAAGTAGGCAAGTTTTGCGAGCCAGGGAGGATTAGGAAGCGGACTCAGATCTGCACACCGATACACTTTCCCCCCTGCCCCTTTCCCTGCACCCTGTCCATCCCCTCTCCCTGCTTTGGGGATGCTGCGGGTCAGAGAGTCGGCTCCTTCCTCTCTCTAGCCTGTCCTCAGCCAAGAAATTAGGGCAGCTGTTGAGGCGGTGAGCTCTGCTTGTCTGGATACCCAGCGTTTCCATCCAACAGCCGGCCAGCACCGCTGCTTGATATTCTGGTCAGACACCGAGCGCGGCAGCAGCAGCACCAGGGAAGGAGGGAGGGGAGCCTGGCTCTGCTGAGCTGTCAGCTGCCAGCTTGCCTGCCCTCGCCGCCTGGCTCTTCGCCCCGGCTCGCCGGGCTGAGCCGAGCAGGCGCTGGAGATGCTGCCGGCTCCCGGGTGGTGGGGCTGCCAGAGATGCTGGCCTCAGGGAAACCCACTGCCCCTGGATGCCTGCACTGGGTGTAGCGGAGGGAGGTGTCCAGGTTGGTTTGCACCTGGTTTGTGGCCCTTTCTAAGGGGATGATGAATGAGAAGGTCTTGAAGAGGCCAGTGAGGACACCAGAAGTATGCAGCAACTACATATATGGACGAAGCAATGGAGCTAGGACAGAGATGACTGTCATACCTGTCTATACAATTTTAACTGGCCAGAAAGGGTGGCTGGGGGGTTAGGTAGTCCCTGTCTCTTCCCATACCAGAGTTAAGGGACATCAAGGGAACCTCCCAAGGGCCATGCTTGACATGCCCAAAGAAGTGGCACCTGCCACGGTGGGTGACCGAGCCACAGCACTGCTTACCCTGGGGCACAGTGGATGTTTACATGGGGCCAGGAGGAGGAGGTTGGACATGAGATGCGGCTGGTGCCACACAGGTCCTTCCCACCAGCTCAGGGACGTGTCGCATCTGCTCTGGGCACCCTACTGGGAGCAGAAGTGAGAGCTGGAGGAAGCAGGCAGGAGCTGCCAGCTCCAGGTGTGGGCAGGGTCCCTCCCTGCCTCCAGGCAGGTCTTACGGTCTTAACGGGCCACATTGGAGCCCTGTCCCTCCGAGTTAATGAAGACGTGGACAGGAGACAGATGGCCAGCCCGTGCGGTGGCATCTCCCCTCCTCAGGAGGCTCGGCTAAAATCCAAAGAGCAGGACAGTGTGGAGACACGGGGGGACACGGTGGCCAGGCATGTGCAGGAGCCTCCTCGCCATCCCCTCCTGCCACGCAGCAAGGGAAAAGCCAGGGCCAGAGATGACAGCAACTGTTCTTTTTTTTTTTCTTTCAGTTGTTTTTGGTTGCTTTTTTGCTCAAAAAAGGCATTTTTAAAAAAATATATTAAACAGATATATTTTACTAAGATGTCTCTTGGCTGGAGCCACCGACAAGAAATGACCCCCCACCCCAGATATATAGGCTTAAAAAAAAACCCCTCCCAAATAAATCAAATAAATAAATACATAAATAAAACAATTTTTTTTCTTTCTTTTGTTTTAGTTTTCAGGGTTTTTTTTGTAAGGAATTGCGGCCCAGAGGTCTCTGCTGGTGTCCGTGATAGCAGCGTCCACAGGGCAGGTGCCAGGTTCTTCCCATACGAGGTGAGACGATGCCTTGACGGGCACGAGATGCATGTGGAGAGGCACCGGGAGAGATCTGCTGCCTCTCGGAGGCCTGCAGTGTGGTCGCCCGCATGCCGTGTGCGAGGGCATGGCCACAGGAAGGGTTGTGGGCGATGCAGAAGCGAAGGCGGCGATAGAAACCACTCTTAAAAAGACTACAAAAGTTGGGGCACCGAGGAGACAGCCGCTGAAGGATCCTCATGGCGGGTTGAGCATCTGCACCGGTGGGGCCGGCAGCTGCCTCTGACCGAGCCGCGTCCCCCCTGGCCATCAGCACATCCCCCCTGGCTATCGGCACATCCCCCAGCCACCGACACTCGAGCAAAAGCAGTGCCACAGGGCAGCCATGCTGGCATCGTCCGTGCGCTCGGAGCCAGTCTGTGCTGCGTGAGCCATCCCTCCTCCATAGTCCCGCTGGCGTCCTCCATCCACTCAAGCTCTGCATCTCTTTGGCTGGTTGCTGGGTGTACCATGGAAGCACGCGGTTGGCACTAAGGTAAGGCCTTGATTTGATTTATTTTTTTTTTAGGGTGGTTATTTCTCCCCCGCCCTGGGGGAGTCCTTTCTCCTGGCCCCCTCGCTCCAAGATCTGAGCAGCCCCAGCTGTTAGCTGCACAATTTGCCTGTCTCCTGCTCTACCGCATTGGGCAGCTTGGCGTTGAAGGCCCTCAGGGAGGACTGGATCCTTGCCACCTCGTTGTTGGCCAACTTGAGTCTGTGGCGGAGCAAGCAAGTGAAGAGGTCAAGGCGGATTTTGCCAGGGGGTGACAACCTGTTCACCCGGTCCCTGATCTCCAACAGCTGGAGCATGGCTGAGTCCTGGGAGCCCTGGGTATAGGGGTAGTCCAGCTGAAGGATCAGGTCACGAATAGCGTCTGGTTCAAAGGGCAGGCTGTAGCCAAAGACTTGCAAGCTGTTGATTTTCATGTAGCCCAGGTTCTTAGAGGGATCTGCCATCTCCAAGGGTTCATAGTAGATTGTCTCGTTGGAGTTGTCATCCATAGACTTGATGCGGCTCCGCAAGTAGACGTGGACCGTTTCAAAGAAGGTCTTCCACTTGTTGCCCAAGGTGAGCGTCCAGTTTTGGCACTGGGCAGAGGCATCTATGTTAGTCCTTTCCCAGTCTGGGAAGCTGCCCTCATTGACGGGCACGAACCAGCTCTCCGAGTGGCTTCCCCCAAAGGGGTTGACATAGATGGCCATGACGGGCTCCAGCGTGCTGTTCTTGGTGAGGCAGATTTGCAAGGAGAGGGCCAACATCACGTGAACCAGCCCGGGCTTGTACTTGTTGCTCTTCAGGGTCAAGAGCATGCGTTTCCTCCAGGAGGGGTCGAACCAGCTCCCAAGGCGCATGTCGTTGCTGATGAAGATGGAGTGCACCTCAATGCGGCTGTCCCGTTTCTGCAGGAGGTACTTGAGCTCCAAGTCCTGCAGATCCGTCTCCAGCCCCAGGTAGTGCTCCAGCGAGTCAGCCACCTCGGGGCGGCAGAAGCCCTGGGTGAGCACGTAGCCGTGGTTGCAGGTCCCACAGCGGGTGTTGTTGTCCTCGGCACAGCTGGCGCAGGCGGTCCCCTCGCCCAAGGCACACGGTATGGACCCCTGGCAGGAGGGCTGGTCGGAGGGACACGTGCAGCTGTGGCTTTCTTCCAGGAAGATCCCAGGCACGGTGGTCTCGCTGCAGTACAGGAGCGACTGTGCACGGCTCCACCAGTAAGGGAGGGACCTGGTGGAGAAGAGACGCAGGAGAGATGCTTACATGGCATCTTTACGGGTATGACGAACTTCCCCTAGGGATGGAAGAGCTGCCCACCTTGCATTCATTTTTTCTGCACTGCTGGTGTCCCCCCATGAACCGAGCCCCTTTTTCCACCTCCAGGCTTGGACCCAACCTCTCAAAGCAACATCTCAGGGTGGCACGACTGCCCCTGCTGCCTGCTCGCCCCGGGCATCCCTCCAGCAAGGCGGGAGCTCCTCCAGTCCCAGCCACGGGGAGGTGGGCCACGTGTCTGAGCCCATGTTGGGGCTCTGAGCAGTGTGCCCAGCACGGGACAGGGATGCCATGGCACCCTACCTCTCCTTCGGCAGTTTGAAGCAAGGTTGCTTCAGAGCCCATGCTGGGGCTCTGAGCAGTGTGCNGAACTTCCCCTAGGGATGGAAGAGCTGCCCACCTTGCATTCATTTTTCTGCACTGCTGGTGTCCCCCCATGAACCGAGCCCCTTTTTCCACCTCCAGGCTTGGACCCAACCTCTCAAAGCAACATCTCAGGGTGGCACGACTGCCCCTGCTGCCTGCTCGCCCCGGGCATCCCTCCAGCAAGGCGGGAGCTCCTCCAGTCCCAGCCACGGGGAGGTGGGCCACGTGTCTGAGCCCATGTTGGGGCTCTGAGCAGTGTGCCCAGCACGGGACAGGGATGCCATGGCACCCTACCTCTCCTTCGGCAGTTTGAAGCGAGGTTGCCGGTGGCAGCGTTTGCTGAGGTTGAAGAGCCGCCGGATGAGTCGGTGGGTTTTCCTGGAGAGCAGCTTCAGGCTGGTGCCCAGCTGCTGGTAGCGATGCTGGACGTCCAGGTCCATGGCCCAGAAGTGGGAGATGGCCGTCCTGTTCAGGAATCGGTCCCCAGGGAGCCTCTTCACCAGGGCCTGAAACTCCTCTGCGGGGGGAGAGAGATGGTGTCAACAAACTCAGGAGGGCAGGCAGCGGAGGTAGGGCTGGTGCCAACCTCCCTCCAACTGGGCTCTCAGGTCTTCATGGTGAGATGACCACCCTGGATCCTGCCCTGGAGCCCCCCGGCTTCCAGAGGAGGGGCTGCAGGGAGGGGGATGCTTGGTGGGGTCTGCCCAGCCTCACCTGACTCCTCGAACTGGCCGTGGTGGCTCTCCCAGGCTCGCTGGAGCTGGGCCAGGCTGCTCTCCAGCGCCTGGATGTCGACCTCGGGGCAGTTGCAGCGGGGGAAGGCAGGCTGGCACTGGCAGCGGCAGTCGCTCTGGTGGCACACCAGCTCCCCGGCCGAGCTGCAGGCGATGTAGCTGAGGGCGGCCGCCACGAACCGCTCCCGCAGGTAGGAGGGGAGCACCGTCTGCAGCCCTGCAAGTGGGAGGCAGCCCCGAGAGCATCAGGGCATGCACGGAGCCCCTTGAAAACATTGCCTGGGTGAGGAGGTAGTGAGCCTTCCCCATCCCCAGGCTCCCACCCTTGCATGATTTTCATATCAATTTGCTGTGGAGCCACTTGTCTGGGCTCTGCATTGATCTTGGCTCCTCTTGGCAGACGAGCAACAACCTCATCCTGCCCAGCTTTGGCTGTTTTCATCCCCCCTCCTCCCCAGCCCTTAAATTAAAAGCAGCATCTCGAGCCAACACCCTCCCCTGCGGCCCCCTGTGCACCCGCGAGCATCCCACAGTGGCACTCGTCCATCACCACGTCCCCACCAGCCTGGTCCTACCTTGGAGCTGCACTTTGTTCTCGGGGCTCTGCACCAGGACAGAGCTCACCGAGTCCAGGTTGTCGTAGTTGCTGCAGCCAAGTGGCCCTGTCCGTGTTTCGGTCACCTAAGAGGGGGGGACCCACAAGTGGTCAGAGACACAGGGTGGGACCCAGGGCGCATACCACCGCACCAAAAGCGCTGCAAATAAACCCTAGCCAGGCTTGCTGTGCCCCACTCCCCTTAGCAAGGCGATGCTTGGAGAGGAGAACTAATTGCCTGCTAATTGGCTGGTTGACTGGCAGCAGCCCTGCCTTGAAGCCTGCTGAAAAATGCGCCTTCATTAGCGTGCCCAATTTCCCATAAATAATGCGGATGTGCTAACTTTGCCTGCTCTCCTCCTCCATCTCCCCTCCCTGGGGTGTGATGCTGCTTTAGGGTCTCGGCCAGCTCTGGGGGGCTGCTGGCGAGGCCCGGGGCCGCTGTCTCCCTGCGCTACCCTCTCCCTCGCATCCCTGCCTACCTTGATGGCAGCCGTGGCGATCTGGATGTGGTGGAGCCGGCGCAGCGTGCTCTCCCGGTCGATGAAGTAGGAGGCTGCCAGCTGGTGCAGGGTCTCCAGCGAGACCCCTGAGCTGTTCCCAGCCCCCCCGGCAGGCTCTGCTCTCCGGCTCAGCTTGCGCTTGTCCACAAAAATGGTCAGGGACTCTTCTCCTGGGGGGAACATGCAACGCTTTTGCGGTGGCTGCTGGGCTCCCCCCATTCCCCTTTCTTGGCCACGTTTCTCCTGCGGTGCTTGTTTTCCCACCCTCTGTCCTTTGCATGCTGCCTTGTGCAAGGGAAGCAAGCAGGGAGCGAGCGGGGAGCAAGCACCCGCCAGCACTCACCTCCCAGCGTGGCGGCAAGCAAGAAGTGGGTCCCATACTTTTTGATGAGGCTGTCGGTGATCTGCTGGGGGCTGGGCCGGCGTCCCAGCAGTCGGATGTTGCGGATGAATTCAGGGGCCAGGGGAAGCGGCAGGCTGAAGAAGTCTTTCCTCTCCAAGGCCAGATTATTCACCTTCCAGCGAGCAAACTCTCTGCGGGAGGAGAGCGGCGGTGGGGAGAGGGTTCAAAGCCAGTCCGGCCATGCCACACGCACCCTGTCCCTGTCCTCTCCGCTGTCCCCAGTGTACACCTCGGGACAGGGGATCAGTAAGTGGAAAAACTCCCGTTGGGACCATCCCGACCTCCCCATCGCCATGGTGGAGGCGAAGGACCTGCTGTGTGGGCTCGCCAACTATAGATTCAGCTGGAACGAAAGCATTGTCCCTCCCTAAACTATTGATGCTGATAATGAGCTACAAGCAGCGGAGATGCCTGACATTGATTAATCAGGCACCTCCAGCAGGCTTTAATCACAGCCCAGGGCAGGGCCAGAGCCTCTTCCAGCTTGCTGGGCTGGATGGGCCTCATCCATCCCCCATCCCCATCCCCATCCCCATCCCTACAGATCCAGGTGAAAATCCAACATCTGGGGTTTTCATGGTTTTAAGTGTCAGCAGCGTTTTGTAGGAAGCTGGAGGCATTGGGATGTGGTGGGGTTGGTGGTGGGTACCCAGGCAGCCCTGGAGGCTGTGAAGGTGCCCCCCCATCGCCCCCCCCAGCACCGCTCGGCCCTGCGGGGGAGCCACCCGCCTGCTGCCGCCTCCAACCACCAACAGCCCCATAATCAACCAGTGGCTGATTTCAGCCTAATCTTCGGCATTTTGCTCTAATTAAAACCAGGCAGAGGCTTTCAGACAGTTTAATTAGGGCTGGCTGGGAAAGGAGGGAGAGGAAGACGGAGGGGTGGATGGGCGCAAAGCAGCCGAGGGGCTTGGTGGGTGCCCGGTTACCTCCCATCATGATTTTTGGGACGTTGGGACCAGGCGTAGAGCTGGCGGGGGGCAGGATGCTGCCTCTCCCCTTGCACGCACGCTCCCTCGGTGCTGGGGCACGTGGGGCTGGGGGGGCCAGGAGCCCTGCACCAGTTCTCCCCCATCCCATCCCACAGGCAAAGCAAGCCCTGAAGGCTGCTAGCGGGCTTTCTGCCTCAGGAGAGGCATGAGCCAGCTGCTGTCCCTCTGGCTGCTCCTTCCCCACCCGGCAGCGTCCCTGGAGGACACGGGTCCCTTGGCACGGCAGCATCAGCGCACAGCAAAGGGGCGAGAGGGGAGAGGAGCTCTCTGGGGGTGCCGGGCTGCATGGCAAGGCTGCCATCCCGGCACCCACGTCAGCTCACCCGGGAGGCAGCAGCCTGGCCTTGCTCTGCTGCTGGAAGCCCCTGGGGCTTGGCACTAGTGAGGAGAGGAAGGGAAAAGGGCTCATTAGCAGGAGGCGACAGCCCCAGTTAGCGCCAGGAGGTGGTGGAGTGGGTTTCCCATGCTGGCTGTCATGGGGCGGCCCTTTGCTGGGGTCAGTGGACCCCACTGCTGCCAAACCTGGTTCTCTACTGGCAAGACCCGCACTCCAGCATTGGCCCCCGCGCATGTAGCACCCCACCGCTGCAGTCTGTGGGGCGACGGCGCTGGAAGCATGCCAGAGGGGTCAGTCAGGGTGGCTTTTCACGAGCTCCAGCAGCATCCCAGCCCCAGATGGCTGGCAGTACAGGCAGGCTCAGTCTTCTGCACAGACATGTCTTTGTGCACGGCAAAAGGATAAAGGAGCATCCCTCTGTGACTCCCACCATAAGGGCTGATCCCATCTCAACCTGTGCACCAAATCACTCCTGGCTCAGGCCAAATCATGCCCGGAGCCCATCCCAGCCATGCCATGAGCACCCTGGGGGGGCTGTTATATTCCCTGGGAAAGCAGTATCTCATATACACCCCCCTGCTCCCTCTCCCGACGGGCCCTCTCCTCCCACACACAGGGGTCTGCTCTGCTGTGCCCCCGCAGCCCCCCACGCTGCAGCCCCCTCCCAGGGTGCCCGCCGAAGGGCTGGCCCCCGGTGCTGCCTCTCACCTGTAGATCCTGTACCTGGTGGTGAAACCCTGCCGGTAGCGCTCCATGAAGTCCACGTACTCCTGGGCTCGGTAGAAGGGTCCACGGTCGGTGAGGAGCCAGTCGAGGGGTGCCCGGCCGGAGGAAGAGGAGGATGAGGAGGAGGAAGGGGTCGAGGCGGCGGCATGCTGCTGGGGCACCGTGCCACCCGCCTCGCTGGCCACCCCGCAGCGGCAGCACACGCTCAGGGCCAGGAGGGCCAGCGGCCACGGGAGCATCGGCGGGGGCCCGTCAGCACGCGGGAGGTCCTGCCGCCCCATCCTGCTGCCGCCCGGCTGGCTTCCTCATTCTCTCACCCCGCGGCGATCCTCTGGGACAGCCCTGCCCTGCAACGGCACCGCGCAAAGCAGGGAGCCCGTGAGGCCGGTGGCACGGGGTGAGGTGCCAGGTGGGGCTAATTCGGCATGGATATAAACCAGGTGCAACCACAAGCAAGGGAAGGTGGGTTTTGCTTTCGGGAGGCTGCGGATGAAGGGAAAGCCATGCTTTGGGGAGAGCCATGTGTTGGGCATGGACTGGTCGTGCTGCAGGAGGTAAGAGTTTTTGGGGTTAGGGGTGCTGGCTGCTGCTTAATTTAAACGCAAACCTGGCTAGTGGCTGTTTGAGAAATTTCTGGCTTTTTCTTTAGGGTTTTTCTCTGCTGTGCATCAGCCCGGCAAGCCAAGCTTGCCACTGTGGGGTGCGCATGCGGTGGGGATGGTGGGTTGCCCCTGTGCCCTGCACTTTGGGGATGCCTGTCGCAAGTATCTGCAGCTTGTTTTAGAGAGGGCTAAAAATTAATGAGCACTGGAACTGGAAGAAAAAAAGAGCTTCTCTAGGTATGGGTTGAGCTGCATGCAGTTGATGTTAGACCTTCCTTTGTGTCCTGCCAGTGGCTGAGATGATGGATGGATGGATGGAGGTCCACCCCAAAGCTGGCTGGGCTGATCACAGAGGTGGTTTGAACGCAATCAGCATTTATCTCGAGACAAGACCTTTCTGGCCTCAGCTCAGTATGGCGGTGTCTGTGGGAGCACAGAGGGAGCTTTGCTGGGAGCAGCAGCCCCAGAGCCTGAATTTGCAAGTGATGGTAGGAGATGGGGAGCTGCAAGGCCCAGCCGTGCTGGGGCGAGGCGAGGTGTCCTGCCGGGCAGCAAGAGCCGTTTGCCTAAAAATAGGGCCCCCATCGCCGCAGTGCTTCCAGGGGAGGTGATTTTTATTCCAGGAAGGTGGCTGGTGGGGGCCTGCCGCCCAAACGCTCACCCTGCAGAGCACACGCCAGCCCTGTGCTCTCCCAAACGGGGCTTTGCCAGATGAATCATCATGCTTTAATGTGTATTTTTTTTTTTTAATTTTTTTTCTCCCTCTCTTCTATTTTTAAACCCTTAAGGGTGCACTTTGATTACGCTTTCTCAGCTTCTCACTCAGCCCTCGAGGCCGGGGCCCTGTTAATTTTAAGTGAAAGCTGAGATTTTCACATCACCAGATTGGGGGTGCTGGGGCAGCCGGGCGGGCAGGAGCAGCAGGCAGGGTTTTTTCTGTCCTCCCTGCACTGTTTTCCCCATGTCACCCTGGTTTCTCCGAGCCTTGCAGGCACCTGCGTAACACCCTGGTTGGTGCCTCCTGCTCCTGGCACGTGGAGTCCCCCACAGCCATGACACGACCAAATCCTGGCCCAAACGAACAGGCCCCCGTGCCCGGGCGGGCAGGGGTTTTGGGACCAGCAATGTCAGGCTGGTTTCCTTGCTCAACACCTCTTGGTTGGAGGGGGGTGTTTCTCCCCCTCCGAAATATGGAGGGACGCAATGCTGGCTGCTCACAGAGCTGCTCATGTGCTGCCACTTGTGGGTGATAGCTGAGCAGCCAAGGCACTTCAGCTGCTCTGAAATCCTCCCTGCCTGCAACCAAAGCTGAGCCGGGGGAAGCAGGCAGCCTGGATGCCGTGGCTGTCCAAAGCAGGCAAGCACCTCGCTCTCCTCCCCAGGAATATCTGCAAATGCAATTAAAATTGAGGTGGCCTGAGGACCGAAGGAGTGCACAAGGCTCGGGATTAAACCCTCCCAGCCCCTCGTTGCCCTGCAGCCATGGGTCCTGCTGCTGTGCTGTGGGGGGTGACCCAGGGAGCCGTGACAAGCTGCCGTGCCTGGGAGGGCAAGGTGGGAGCCAGGGCCTGGCAGCAAACCCTATGGATGGTTTAGATGCTGCCTATGGGTTAAGCGCCCTGTGACTTGGTCCCTCTCCCATATAGCAGAGAGGAAAGCAGCACTCTGGCTCTCAGCTGAGAAGCAGAGGTAAAAAGCGCTCCTTGAACAGCATCTTTTGAATCCCTACTCAGGGAAACACACTGCTTGTAGCATTAAATATGGCTGTGTCAGCATAACACCTTGCTTAAATAGCAGGCGTGCTAGGTAGCCTGCCTGTTGCACCGTGAACAGGCTTGGCAGGGCTGGTCTCCTCATCCCCTGTCATCTGTGGCTTTTCGGTGGCTCGCGACCACCCCAGCCGAGGTGGGGCTGGGGCAGGGGGCAAGGGCTGCTCCCTGGCCGGCCCCCTCTCCCTCCACCTGGGCATATATGGCCAAGGGGATACTTTTCCACAAGCACTGTGGGAGTCTGGCCTCATCCGTTGCCACTTTGCACCACCACAAACCAGTATGGATGGTCTCGCACCAGTCATACTGCTGCCCTCTCCCTGAGGCTTTCCTGGTGTAAATCAGGAGGATGTGGGAGCATCCTTCCTTTGATTCAAAGCGCAGAGTGCATTTTTTGGGGGGGGGGGGGGGGGGGGACAGATGGATGGACACCGGGCAGAGCACTGTCTCTTCCAGCAAACCATCCTGGGTGCTACCAGCTTCCCACCAGCACTGACCAGTCCCTTGCTGCCACCGCCACCATGGGGGGTACCCCCGCGTTCCTTCCGCAAGAGGGGCTCCTCGTGCTGTCCTTCCTCTCCAAACCCTCTCTCCCACCTCCCCTACGAGCACCGCAGCTCCAGGCAGCACACCTCCTCTGGGTGACCATCATGGGTACTGATATTTAGGGATTGAGCCACCTTGGCCACGTCTTCCCTTAGGCTGTGGTCCCCAGACCAGCTAGAAACCATTTCAGCTTCCTCTGATGCCTTCCCTGGGGAGCTTGCTCTGAGATTCAAGGCTGAGCATGGGATGTTTCCTTGTGGCTGTCTCATGTTTTACTGCAGAGCATCAAAAATAGTCAGAACTGGGTATTTCCAGCACTTGGCTGGTGCAAATCCAGTGAAGGTGTGCAGAGCCCCTTAAAGCAGCAAAGTTTCCAACCTTGCTAAATGAGCTCTTATTTACACCTGCCTCTTATTTACGCCATGAGTGCTGGCGCCTCTGAGCCGGGCTCTTGCTTGGGGACGGGTGCTGACGCACATGAGCATCCTTGCCAACAGAAGCACTGAGTTGGGCAGGAACGGGCAAGCCACCGTGGGCAGGAGAGTGGAGTTACGTGGCGAGCTTTTCCCCGAGGAGCAGCTCTCCTACACCGTTGTTAGCTGGGCTCATTTATCTGCTCGTATCAGTTAGGGGCTATATAAAATAAGTACATGCAGAAATTGCTATAGCTCCATATAGTCCTTAGTCCGCACAGCGGTATGGAGGTGGGGGGAGGCTCTGGTTTTGCTGGGGGGCTGCTGCCGCGGCTCTGCAGGGTTGGGGGCAAAGCTTATCAGGGTGCACCTCTGCCTGCTCACACCAGCATCTTCCTGGGATGCCGGGGAGAGCAAAGCTCCTCGGAAACGAGTAACCCTCTTGACCTTACTACTAAAGCTGGAAATAACTTTCTAATCACTTTTCCTTGATCCAAAAAGAATGAAGGTTTGATGAGAAGCATCTGACTACTCTTTTTTTTTTTTATTTGGGGTTTTGCATCACAAGAGTTGGAAAACTGCCAGCTTGTTCATTTTTTTTTTTTCCTTCCCTTTTCTATAAAAACCTTAAAGCAAAGGAAGAAGAGTGCCAATGCAAATATTCTTGGCAAACTTTCCCAGGACCACAACCTCCCTCCTGGCTGAGCCCTCCTGGTCGCGTTGCAGCCCTCTGTGTCCACGTTGCCTACGGCAGAACACCCCGGTGTCCCTCCAGTGACGGCCAATGCACAGCCCAGACTGTCACTCGTCACAAGCTGCGTCTTAAAAATAGCTTGTTGCAATTTCTAGAGGTGCCTTCCCGCCCTTGGGCATGAGACGGCAACGGGATTGTTTCTGCGGTGGGTGTCTTCATCCAAAATGGCTCAGGGGGCTGGGGCAGAATGGTGCGAGGTGTGGGTGGGGACGCTTGAGTGCCTGCTCAGCGGCTTGGGTGAGCTGCAAAAGCCTTTCTCTACTAGCCTTGGAGCCGACGGTGACCACAGCAACATCCTGCAGAGTTATGCCGAGGTCCTGCTTGCTTCCATGCCGACGGCATCTCCGGAGCCACGCGCTCCACCACGAAGCAGGCAGAGTTCGATAATTAAGACGTTAGCTAATTGTCAGGGACATTAACATTGATTTCTGCCCTTTCATGCTGCAGGAGTGGATCTAGAGACACTTAAACTGGAAAGCGTGCGCTGGGGAGAGGCTGCGGTGGTTTGGGAGGGCTCTGCCCTAGCTGATGCTGTGTTTGCTGGGTGCCGTGGGACTCCAGATGGACTCTGGCGCTACCCCATGTAAACGCGGCGCCGAAGCCCCGAGCAAAAGCAGCATCTGATGTCTGCGCCGGGCAGAGCGATACCTGTTGGTGGCAGAGCTGTGGTATGGGGGCTGGTCCCTGGGGCGCGGCAGGAGCAAGGGCACATCCGTGTGGGAGCAGGGAGTGATGGGGATGAGTCTTGAGCTCCCTGCAGATGCCTCTTAGTGGAATGAGCATCAAACTTAGCGATGGAGTCACCTTCTCATTAAATGTGGGAAAGCTTTATCAAATTAAGGCCACTTAAGAGAGTCTGGGCAGAGGTTAAGTGCAGTTTAGTTTCTGAAGTGGATTGACTCAGCTGAGCCATGCCTATGTGACTTCACGCAGGCACCCAGGGCACCTCTTGCGCTTGCACCCTCTGGGACAGGCAATCCCAAAGGGCTCAGTCCTGCAGGATGCTCAGCCCCTTGCTCCAGGGCCGCTAACCTCGCTTGGGGCTCCGTGGGACACAGCTCCCTTGCACCCAGCCCTGCCTCTCCCTGCCCGCGCCGCTGCCTCCTCTGCCTCTCCTGCTCTGTCGCGGTTTGCGATGAGCGGCTCGCAGCGCAGCGCATCGCGCCGCCGCCCTGGCATCCGCACGTTCCCGGGGAAGCGCCGGGGCCTCATTGATCTGTTGGGGTAATTAAGAGAGCGAGCCAGGCACCGCCGGAATGACAGCAGCACGGTAATCGCTGGCAAAGTGGGCACGGCGGGGTGCTGTCAGCCGCCTGGCACCCAGCCGGTGGAGCCGCGGCTCTGGGCAGCGAGCACGGGGACAGCCACCTCGGAGCCTTCCATCCCTGTCCAGGCAGCAGTGTTAAAGATCATGACGGTGGCCGTGAACCGGTTTTTGCTAGGCTCCTGCAAACCACCCCCCGTAGCCTGTTTAGTCCCTATTGCTAAGTGACTTTAAGTCGCTGCCTTCCCCCGCCTGAGCTCATGAGGCTGGTTTAAAAACCTGCAAGACTTGATGACTTGGATTCCTTTTATTAGCTTTTCTTCACGTCCTTAAAAGCAAGACACTTGAAGATGAGAGTAAAGGAAAATAGCAGAAAATCCCAAGACTCGGGGAGCTAAGGATTTGCATAAGACATCAAATGATATGAAACCTGGGCTGCCATCAGGGGAGATAGCAGCTGCGCGCACCACGTTGCACCAGTGCCATGTGTTCTGCCCTCTGGCTTTGCTCACTCGAGACTTTCACACCCACAGGCAGAAAAAGCCTCTTAAAAGAGCAATGTGCAAAATACAACCCCCCCCAGCACGACGACGGCAGCAGCACCGGCTTCCCCCGCCTTGTGCCGAGCTCTCAGCCCGAAGCATCCCTGCAGATGGGTCTCTGGGGCCGGGGAAGAGCATCCCTGCACACAAGAGCTGGGGAAGAGCATCCTGCAGCCCCTTCCCCGGAGGGGACGGCTCCTTCCCTCCCTGGGAAGGACCCTGCTGTCGGAGCAGAGTACCAGCCTCATGCCGGAGCTGGAGGCAGTGCAGCGTGAGGACCCGTCCCTCCCTCACCTTCACACAGGTGACATGTGTCACTGGTGGGCAGCGATGCACAGCAGCAGCTCAGCGTTAGCAGCACAGGGTAAATAAGGCGGTGGGTGGCTGGTGCTGGGCAGAGAACCAGGAGGAGATGGATTTGGGGTGCTGGAGCGGGGTCACCCCCCCCCCTTCCCAGCACCCTCCTGCTCCCCAGGTCTCAAAACTGTCACTGAACCCNCAGCCCTGCCCCAGGGCACCCTCGGGGGCAGCGGCATGGGGTCCCCCGAGAGGGGCAGGACAGGGTGGGCACCCCTGTGCCGGGAGCTGATGCTCTCGAGAGCTTTAAAGAGCCAGAGTTTTGTCTCCTACTCAAGAAAAATGAGTGTTCAGCGAAGGGGATCGAGCCTGGCAGGCGGGGCCCCCCCTCTCCCGGAGCCCGCTGGCACCGCACCGGTAACCGCACGCCGCGCTGGAGGTGAGCGAACGCCTTCCGACGGGGCGCCCGCCCGTCACCCCGGCCCGCTGCTCCGGCGGGGAGG
>VZTV01015810.1:0-31176 GCA_013400875.1 Anhinga rufa
CCTCAGCCTTCTCTTCTCCAAGAAGAGAATCCCCTCCCTCAACCTGCCGGCCATGCTTCTCTTGATGCAGCCCAGGGCACGGCTGGCTTTCTGGGCTGCGAGCACACATTGTTGGCTCATGTCCAGCTTTTCACTTGCCAGCACCTCCAAGTCCTTCTCCGCAGGTCTGATCTCAATCCCTCCATCCCCAGCCTGTATTGATACTGGGGGTTGCCCCAACCCAGGTGCCAGACCTTGCACTTGGCCTTGTTGAACCTCATGAAGTTCTCACAGGCCCACCTCTCCAGCCTGCCCAGGTCTCCCTGGATGACATCCTGTCCCTCATTGGTGTCAACCGCACTGCTCAGGTTGGTGTCCTCCACAAATTTGCTGAGGGGCACTCGATCCCAACTGTCTATATCATTGATGAAGATATTAAAAAGTATTGATCAGCAGGAACCCTTCAGGCCTTAATGTCTTTGGGTCTAAAGCATAACAGTTGTGAAAGGTGTGCATGCTGGTTCCCTCTTCTGGGACCACAATGGCCTTTGAAGGGTGGGATTGACAAGTCTCATAACTTTTTGTTTCCTTGTCGTAAAAGAAATGAGGAAAGAAATTCCCTTGTTAAGCTTAATAACGGTTGGGTGGTAACTCTTGGCAGTCAGATTTCCATCAATTCCCTGTGACCCACAGCTCAGAAGTATTCTGATTTAGTTTCTGAATCTCTTCCAAATCTCTGAAGTCCTTTGGGCATTTCCCTTACTTATTTCCTGTTAGACTGATTGAATTGTATACCTGAAAAAAGAATTCCCCAAATTTGAGAGAGTTACAGACATTCATTAAACTCAGCCCCCATATAGCCCCAAACCTAATCGTTAAGGAATGTCTTATGTTGAGTGTTCCCCCACCCACCTCCTCTCAGTCCTCAGATGAAGCCAATCCTTATTGCCTTGAGTTTGTGCAACTGAAGATTTGGTCTTCCTGGAATAAGTCTGTCTGCTTGGCTTGTTATCAATGAGACTGACACAGATGCATAGGTCAGCCATGCTGTGAGACGCCAGGGCTCTGCCTTGGCTCTTTGTGTCTTCACTGGAGCTGGAAAAGTTCCTCTGCTTTCTTCTGTTCTCCTGCTCGTGTTTTGTACTATCTTTTCATCACTGCTGATTTTCTTGTTGTTTATCCTTGTAACTAACCTAGACTACACAGATTTTTTTCTCAGCGGATAAAAGGTCTGTAAAGTTAAGTGAGTTGCCTCTGAGCTCTTTGGAACACATTCTGAGCAGCTGGATATACAGGTCCAGAATAACTTCTAAGCCTCATAGCTGTCTGGACAGTAGGCTAAAGGTACAGATGTCCATATTTGACATACAGCATATCATATACCTTTGCACGGCAGGGGATGTGCAGGCAATGAGAATGTAAATGGAAATTACTGTGCCTTTAGGACTCGTAGCTGTTTATTTTTCCACTTGCTAGTGTGGAATTTTACAGCACTGAGCATGCGGACACCAGCATGTGCCTCCATGGTGCTGCCTCACAGGACCAAGGCCAAGGAGAGACTTGTGTAGAGGCTACGTTTTGCAAGAAGCAAATGTGTACCTGAGAAAACATGGCTAACCTCATCTTTACCCCATCCCAGGCACACTCTGATCCATAAATGCTGTGCAGTGGTGTGCCCCTGCATGCTGGTGTGTCCTGCTTGGAAGGAAAGGAAAGGGTTTTTAGGGAGGGTGGAGTGACATAAGGCATATGCTGTCCCCTGGGTGTTTATCTGGAACAAATTTGCTGTCCCTGAGCCCTGCTGGCAGCTGGATTACAGACGTAAAACTACTGCTGTCCGGTGGCTCCATGGGCAGTGGAGTGTCTTAAGTATTTCCCTGATGGTCTTTAGCTTCCTATTGATGCAGTTTGGTGGGTAGAGAAAGAATAATTCATAGCCCAGTTGTGACTGTGATAAGAGGAGATACGATCACTATGAAATGACTCATTCATTCCCAGAGTTTAAACGAGTTTCTCTGGGATGAGGAAGGAGCCCAACTGCTGCATTTCCTATTGCTCAAGGAGCTATGTATCATCGTTGCTCTCTCCTTGCTCCGAGGCATGATGCGTGGGCTGTGACTGGAGGTGGGATTCAAGACCAACTGACCAATAATCCGATCCAGGACAGCCTGTACGTACAATTAAGGTGTCCCAGAGCATGAACCCCTTTTCCCCTTAGCATTGCCAAGTCTGCCTCCGTGTGCTCTTGTTTACCTGGTGCTGCCCCCACTAAAATCTATGTTTATGCTCATCGTGCTCACGTGACAGTTGCACAGTTTACCACAACAAGGATAACTGGACTGCGTATGTGACACTGCCTGTTGTCTGTAACCTCTGTTGGGTCCCCAGCACTGTGCATCCCCCAGGATTTCCTTCCTGCACCTTCTCTTTGCCAGCATGTCTTGCTTTTTCTGCCAGAGGTGCAGTTTCCACTGAAGAAGACCTAGTGTATTTAGGGTGCTGGGCAGAAGCAAAGTTTCCAGCTTTAGAGCCTGGATTGACTGTTTGATAAAATAGATTAAGCGCCAGTGCGCTGTCTACCCAGAGTTTGTATTGGAAGAACTATGGGAATACTAACAAAAAGGCTGATCAGATGACTGTAAGGACGACCTGTGTCTCTTGCTTCAGTTACACTCCCTTTGCAATAATCAGTGATCTGTAAAGGGACTGTCAAGCCAGAAATGCTTCTCAAAGATAACTTCCCACCTACATGGTGTGTCACATACCACACTGTGTCACAGTCATAGAGACTGGCTAAAAAAAAATCTCACTTCTGTGTCTCTGATGCACTTTGTCTTGTTTTAGTTCAGGACAGGAACCACTTCATGTCCTGTTTGTGCAGCAGGCAGCCAGAATAGTGTTTGGGTCATAGTGCTGAAGAAGAAACGCGTAAGCTGTAATTGCCTGTGTGAAAAAATCTTTAAAATGCCTTGTAATTAAATCTGAGTGGGATTTTGCAAAGAGATGTGAGACTGTTTGGGAGCAGCTTGGAAATTTGGAAGTTCTCTTAAGGATATTAGAAACCGTGTAGGTGCTCCAAATAGCTGGCAGAGTAGAGGCTGTCCTTACGGACTGAGTCCTGTCCGTCTCCAGGAGAGCGATTGTCAGCTGGGATTGTCTCAGAGGGACAGGGCAGGGATTGGTGGTCACTTGGTGAAAGACAGCAAAGCTGAGAATGACAAATGCACTTCAGTGCTTGGTAGCATAATTAATGGAGTGGTAACTGGTGGGATTTTGAGAGGCAATGGGAACCTTTGGCTACGGGCCTTCCAGCCTCCATAGGGCTAAATCCCATGGATTAAGGTAAACCAGGTGGTTTCCTTTCGTGGTGTGACCTCACTAGAGACATATTCTTTTTCAGGCTGAAGTTCATATTTGGCCCATCTGCTGTCCCAGCTTTGGATCTGGTGGATCAGCATTCTGTCACCCGAGTCATGTCCCCCAGTGGAAGGACTGCATACCAGGTACACACTGTTTTTCCTCCTCTCCAGTCTTAACTTTCTGATGGTTTCCAGTTGACATGTGAGCCAATATTTTCCTGCTTTGCAGAACATGGAAGGACATTTGGATAAACATGGAGAAAATATCAGTTTTTTACAAACTCCTAAAGCGATACTGGAGACAAGTAGCCATGGACTAGAACTAGAACAGCATGGTACAATACTTTTCTCTATATGGCTTCCAGCCAGTCAGAGACGTTCTAATGTGTTTGTGGGTATGACAATCAGAAGGAAGTTTTCCAGGGATTGCTAATTTTGCTTTATTACTTTCATCCTATCCAGCAAAGGCAATTCTTCCTCTTGATAAACTGTACGCAACAGAGTGTTATTTACCATCACTGCATTTCTTTCCCTGTTGCACTCCAAATGCTCGGTGTCCTGAACACGCTTGACCTCTACTTGGCAATAAGATCCTTGCTTCCTGGAAGGAAGCAATGCAGGCCAAATCCATGGGTTTAATTCAGTCACAGAAACATCTTCATAAAATGGCATTTTGGGGAGAAGAGTTCACCTTAGCCCTAAGGATCAAACTCCTTTTAGAGCACAGAATCAGAGATGGAGCTGAGGCTCATTAGGTGAAGAGAGGAGCCATTGGCACTTCTTTCTGACTCCTCTGTTGTGTGGACGATTCCTTGCTCTACTGTGCCACAGCACTGGTGGCATCTCTGGGGACAGTCTGTCTGTTCTGTGAGCTGTTGACCAGCTGCATCCAGCCCATGGGGTCACAGAGCCAGAGAGACTGTGTGCTGTGCCCTAGCTAAGGCTGTATAAGCAGTGGGACCCTGTGCCCATAAGATTTTGGTGAAGAAGCACCCAATTCCTTCTACTTAGCACTACTAACCCCCTCAGATAGCACAGTCCCCTCCATTGCTGAAGCTGGTGCTGTGCTTTTTCACACACCAGAGAGGGGGGAAATCTCTTTGCTCGCTGTTGTAGCAGCCAAGAGGAACATTTCCAAATATCCTCCCTGCAAAGGGCCTTCTCTTCACTGGAGGTGCTGAGATGCTTTGGGGTCATGTAGGGTAAGAGAAGAGCTGTGAAGCCAGGCCTGGGTAATGACACAAACGTTTTTCACGTGTTCAGAGCTTGCATTGCTTGATTGCACATGGAGTCTTTATCGCTTCTGGGGCCTTGGAGAGGACATCAGCACCTCCAGAGAGGCATGATTCATAAACATACAGGGCTCAAGAACACAGCCTTTGATTTGAGTTGAGAGCTTGCCTGTGGATATTTGGTAAAGCTGAAGAAGCACTGCTTCCAGGACCTTATGACAGCAGCTGCCTCAGTAATTGAATGCTTAAAGGCTTTTCCTTTTTTACTGTTGCTTGGCTGAATATGCCACTGAGCAGAGATGGTCACATTCTCCTTGCAGACCTTTGTCGGACCGTGCAGGCTAAGGCAGAGCTTTGTGGGCTGGGATGCAGAGTCCTCACTTGGCACCCTTTTGTGTGGAGGATGAGGGGGTGTGCTAGAGCCTCTGGTCTTCCCAGGGAGCCTAAATCTGCTCACATGCTCACAGCTTTTCTGCAGCATGGCCGAGTTATCTGCATCTTAAGACACCTAATATTCATCTCTTAGATGCAGGAAACCTCATGAGGCATGGAGGAGATCAGAGGGGCATGGAGAGAGGGCTTTGATTTGCTGGGTGCCGCCCTGACACCCTGTTCTGATCTGGGCAGGGTCATTGCTGAACAGTGCTGCCTCAAACTGCATGTGCTGCAGCAAGGCAGGCACCCCTCCATACTGCCCAGCCCTCTCCCCACTGAAGTGAGGGGCCAAAAATTCCTGCTGGCAGCAGTCCTGCAGTCAGTGAACGGGAGCTGATTGATTAATATCTACTGATGGCCCCAACAGTTGGCTCAACCAGTGCCCATCAGAAAAGAGCAAGTGTCAGAACTGCTCTCCTCCTGCTGCTGCAGGTGGAGGGAACCACTGATTCCCCTGCGGGGAAGGAACCCCTGGACAGGTAGATCAGGGCTGGTCACCAGGAGTTAATGTTGGACAAGTCCAGCCTTCAGCCAGGCACTTAGTAGCTGATGGGTATGATGTGAGCTGCCCCCCTGTGTCACCCCGGCTCTCCTGTGTCCTCCCAGCTGACAGGCAGCCTACAGGAAGCAGTCCCTGCCTGCAGGTGCATGGGTGCTTCTGAGCAAGCATTCCTCTTTAGTGGAGCCTGATTGCTGATTAAGGCCATGCTGATGAGTTCATTAATAGAGGAATCTGAAGAGGTATTTTCTCTGGGGCTGTGAGGCTGGTCCCATTGTGAAATTCTTCCTTAGCACAGCTGTCTGAGATGCAGAAACAAAGAGCAGAGCCTCCCCTGAGGCCGCTGGCTGGAGCAATGACAGGAACAAAATCTGGGGCCATAGAAACCGGAACACTGAGTGGGATACTGCACTAAAGAGTAGCTGGGTAGCTCACTAGCTCTTCATCCGTGTGTGGTGTAGACACATATCCCAGCTGTGTGCACTTCTTCCTCAGCAGAGAAACAAGCCCTGTGTGGTGTGGAGGGGGGGGGGGGCATCCGTGCCTGCCTGGACACATGCATGGTTATCTCTTTCAGTTATTCCTCAGAAAGTCAGCTCTGCCGTTTGCAGGGTGCAGATGTGGTTAAGCTGGAATGTGAAATGGTGCTTTCACTTGCAGCTAGATCTGGAGAACTGTTCTCATTGAGGCCATGAGGCTGGTCCTATTGTGAAACTCCTTTGGGTCGACATAGCCAAATCTGAGATGTCAATACTTCACAGGCTAAAATGCTGTTTGCAGTCCGTATCACCGTGCACATCTTAGGTACTGTTTCAGGGGAAAATGGCTCTGCTCAGACAGGCCCTAGGACTGCAGCCTGTGGTGGTGTAGGCAGCTCTTGCCCGCAGGAACTGAGATGGGAGAAGAAAGAGCCCTCAGTCAAGTGAAAGCTATGATTTTTCTTTTAATGCCCAGGCATTAATGCCCTTGCTACATAATAGAGGAACAGCAGCAATGGGGTATTCAAGGGCTGATGTTACCTCAGAGTTGTTAATCATCCCAGAAGAGCTTGTATAATACCTGCCTACGCTGCAGACTAAAGGCAACCCTTGTAACTCCAGGTCAGGGGTAAATAAGTCTTACCTGAGGCAGAGATGGTGGATGCTGGCTGATGGTGGAGCTGTGCTGGATTCAGCAGAAGTGTAAAGTGGTGAGCAGGGGGCAGTTGAAGCACCTATTAGCTACGCCTGAGTTGCAGAGATGCTGTGAGCTGTGGGAGTGAAGCCAGTCAGCAGGGGGAGAGGCAGTGCTTTAGCCCTCCTGCCAACTGTCACTTGCATTGCTCATATCCTGCACTTTTATTGGATTCTTCTTTTTTATGTCTTTTTTAATTAATTTCCTAGAACTGTATGGCAGCCTGCCCCACTGTGAAGGATTTGAGCATCAGGTCCTGGCACGGCCTGTGCTGCTACTTAACTGTACACTGATGGCAGCAGTAGCTGCCATGATGCCACAGCTGGCCCTCCTGCATCCTCGCACACTGGCAGGGACACCACCACCAAGGGGATTTTTCCTCGCTGTGCAGCCAGCAAGCGCCTGGAGATGAGGGCAGCGGAAGGAAATCACACAGCATCTCAGGGGCAAGAGAGCACCCCAGTGCCTCGCTTGGCTGCAGCTGGCCAGAAACAGTGGCACCTTTTTCTCTTGGCCTTTGGATTTTAGATTCTGCCTTATTAGGCAGAAGCTGCATTCTCGCCAGGTCAGGACAGGGGAATGCTAAACTCAGCCCAAATCTGGCAGCGTCTGTGTCTTCCCCATCTCCTCAAAGGAAAAACACTTCTGAATGAAAGGCACCATCAGAATACTTGATCTTGGAAAAAAAAACAATCAAAGGGGATAGAGAAAAACAAACTTATCACAAGTGAAATAAACTCAGCCTGGAGTATAAGGAGGGCCCAGGGTAAAGGCCAGACTGAAAAAAGAATGGTTTACCTTGAAAGGGGAATGTGAGTCTCATGTCCTGAATCTGCTGGGAGTAAGGGGGGTTATGAGGCATAGGGGCTTCTGTGGGAGGGCTTAAACTTGTGGACGTTAACTGTCAGGCAAGGGGTGCAGAGGGAGCCCCAGGGGACAGGGGAAGAAGGCTCCCCTGGCAAGTCCAGCTCTGGACCCGGAGGGATGATGTTCCTCTGGAGGGACTTAGGAGTGCCAGGGGCATCTTGGAGGGGAGCAGCACTCTGCAGAGCACCACTGGCTTTTCACTTTTTTGTGTTTATTTTTGGATTTAGGTGTATGTGTGCCACAAACCCAACCAGAACCTAAAGCCTGGTATGGGAGAGGAATGTGGTGTGCCATCAGAGCCCGGAGGCTTGTGTGCGGAGGAGGGCACTGCCAGTGATTACACCCATGTAAATCCCCACCGTTCTCTGGAATATCCAGGAAGAGTTAGTGCCAGCTGTTGAGGCCACAGAGCTGACACAAAGCACTTGCTCTCACTGTGGCAGATATGAGACACATCACAGCAAATTTTCTGTGGTAATCGTGTTTTGGCCATGGGGTGCAATCAGTTTAGGCCTCAGAGCATTAGTAAAGTCCATGTTATTGAGCACAGGTTTCTGCTTAAAGTCTGCAAGTGTGTTCTGCTCCTGCAGACCCTTCCCTTGCAATAGGAGAGGGCAGAGCTGTTGGCTGTTAAAGTAGCTTTCTAGAACTTGTTTTCCAGTCTTGAAGAATCCTATAGGGAAATAATCTGTAGGTTGGATTTCCTATACCATGCAGACAGCTCCAGCAGCTCACAGATTGCCTGTCAGCTTCTCCGTGCTGGAAAGAAATGGTTCCCTCACCTGGCTGCCTACATCCTGTGCCCATGGTGCAGAGCAATATGCCTCAGTACCAGCCTTGCAGAGGAACAGCATGTGGGAAAAGGAGGCGGTGCTGTTCCCAAACCAGAGATGGAGCAGGGAGGCTTCTTCTCTGGAGACTTCAACTTTGTTTATTCAGACAAAACTGGATTCCAATAGCTGCAGCTGGTTTTGGGAGCAGAACAGCAACAGCCTTCAGCCACTGGAGCTAGTTAGAAAAAGTCTCACTGCGAGTGCTGCTGCTCTCCTTCCATCCCCAGGTCTGTGGTGGCCCTGGATTTACAAGTGAGCTTTCTGTCACAACAGAGTCTTCATCATCTTCAACTATCCTGTGTCTGCCAGTACTGGGGGAGGAAGCTCGCTGAAGGAGCAGGCAGCTCGCTGTGCTGCCAGCTTTGGGAGATCAGGGGAGGGGGCTCTGTGCTTCTTTGCCACTGCCCTTCTCCTGATCTCCTAGCAACAAAGTCACTGGAGCTGAGGTCTGCTGCAAGCACAGGTGTAGGTACAGGGGTGCTTCCTTGTCTGTAGGGAGAGAAGCGTGTAGAGACTGTAAGAAATCTGAGGAGCTTCAAGCTTAGATGGGTCGCTGCAGTGCCTTTTTGCATTTTTACAAAAGTGCACTTTTGTATTGCGGCACCTGCTCGCCAGCTGTATGTTGTGAGTCACTGTGGAGAGGACATCAGGCCAGATAGAGGCTCAGAGTTAGAGAAATCAAAAGTGAATGCTGCCTCTAACTCCTTCCCCCTCTGGCTGCCTTTGTTTCAGGTCCTTGGGAGCTCAGGCAAACTCTACACCTGCTACAGTTCCTGCCACTTCTGCACATGTCCTGCTTTTGGTTTTACTGTACTGCAGAAGAGCGAGAGCCTTCTGGTAAGTTGACTGCCTTAGCCTGGGGCCAGGACAGGGAGCGGGGGAGAAGGCTGTGCTCTGCTTCTTGATCGTGAGCAGCCTGAAGATTCCAAGGGAGCAAACGCATGAGCATTGAGTTGGCCACGCAGACTGTGCCTGACCCACTGCATAATCTGGTGGTATTTGGGTGGAGCTAGGCCTTACAAGGGCCAGGAGGGCTTTTGTTCTTAATTATGCATTACTGTTCTGACTTTCAAGAGATGAATAATCCCTGGTCTCTTGGAACAAGGACTCTTGCTGCTAATGGGACTACCACATGGAGTCTGGCTGATGAAGTGGTACAGTTCACCTGGTGCCAGTGAGGAAGGGCTCAGGGTAACTAATTGGTCTGCAAGTGTCCCCCCAGCTCTTTGCCAACCATCCCTCCCTCACAGGAAGCCCGTCTGTTCCAGGACCTCTGTCAGCTGGTCCTAATACTGTTGTTTTTGAGAGCCATGTGGGCTGCCAGACAGTACCAAGCTGACTCTTGTTCTTTATAGTCTGGATCTGCCTTCTCCTGCATGTGTGTGGGGAGGGCATCGGGAGCCGGTTAACACTTCGCTGTGTGTCAGATCCCTGTACTACATTATCCTGATGGCAGAACTGACGTGGTGCAGCTGGAGCGCCAGCCTGTGCCAGGGCTTGGTGTGCCAAGAGGGAACTGTGTTCCTGGGAGGGGTGAGCACCTCATTAGACCCGTTCTGGCCGGGATGGATTTTTGTGGCTTCCAGATAGAGTATGACATTCCTGTGTTGCTCCTGCTGTTAACTTGGCTGCGATATTATTTGCAGTGCAAACATATACTTGCCGTCTACCTCAGTCAGGCCATGGGAGCCTGCCAGGAACTATCTGTCTCTGAGGAGCAGCTCACAAGCATCTTACTGGCTGAGGAAGAGGATGAAGGATGAAGGATTTGGATCACGTGTGGATGTGCTTTCTGTGTACCTTCCCAGCAGTGTAGCTGGCATTTTTGGTATCTACAAGCCTGTCAAATGTTCATCATGGCTGGTAGGTTTCTTCCTGTGCTGCAGCCAAGTGTGACATTAATTAGCAGCCTTGCACTGATGGATTAATTAATAAATGTTAAGAAGCCTGTGTTGACTTCAGTTTCACTTATTTAGCCTAGTCTAGAGATTGCTGAAGATGTTTGAACTATCTGTGGTGTTTTGTGCTTGTGATGTGGGGATACAAACAGTTCAGCACACCTCTTAGTGATCCGTTAAACCTCGTTAACTCTGCTTGTGCTTTGACTAACCCCACTGCCCTTCCAGTGCCTGCATGGCTGAGTGGAGTTGGCCTTTGCCAGAGCGACGCTGCAGTGGCTCTCTGTAGCTGGCTGCTCAGAGCGGTTTCTGATTCATCACTGGCAAACCTGTACCAGGGACTAGGGCAGGGACCCCTCAGCACCTCGAGACTGATGACAGGTCTGTGCTTCCACTGTGCTTACTCAATACAAGATCTTTGGAAGCATCACCCTGGCTGCTGTGCTTTTAAATTGACCCATTTCAGACAAGTTGACCACCTCATGCTGGCAGGCAAGGCAAGGCTGTCCACATCAGACACAGGGGAAAGGAGACTGCTGCTCCCCGGTTCCACATGCCAGCTGGTGAGCTGGGAACCAGTTCCTTCCAGCTCTGTGACTCCCTGCCCATGCTCTGAGATCGGGCTCCTCCTCGCGTGCAGCGTGGCCTCGTATGATACACCGTGTGAACACAACACCACAAGAAATAATGGGGCACAGGCTGAGCCAGGTTGTGTAGGTGGTAAATTAAGCATTCTGTATGTAAATAACAGTTATTGCAAATACAAAATCTGAGCAACACGAGGAAAACACATCCATCCTATGTACATCAGAGCGGTAATGAGTGATAGCTGAGTAGCTGCAGCTCCACTCACTACAGAAAGTTCCTCTGCCATTTTCACTTCACATTTTCATAGAAACCTTCAGAGCTTTTTTTTTTTGAGGGGGGTGATAGAGGGGTCCGATTTTTATTTTGCCTTGAAATTACTTTGGCTCAGATCCACAAAGGCACTTAATGTGCCTAAAGACCACAGTGACCTGGGCCGTAGTTAATAATGGCTAACAACCCAATGGCACGGTCATACTAAGGAAACACCACATCTGTCTACAGGAATTCTGGCTCATTAGAGGCGTATGAAAGGTAGCAGTAGTGGATGCCGAGCTGCAGTGCAAGCTGCCACATACAAGCAAGTTGTTCTGGGAGCATCTCTGTATTGCAGCGCTGTGTGTTTCAGTCTGTTTGTGCTGTCCAGAGTTTGGTTCGTTTTCAGCCAGCAGGAGAGGAGAGATTACATTCTTTGTTGTAAGGATAAATGTGGCCTGCAACCACTTTGCAACACTGCCAGACCTGCAGGTGAAACCCTGCTTGCTTCCAGCGATGATTAACAGAAGGAACACAGCCAAAGACAATACAGAGGGAAGGAACGAAAGGAGAAGAGAGTCAAACCCTGCCCAAATGGCGGGAGGTGGCTACATGTGTCAGCTGGACTATGACCAAGGCAGATGCAGCAAAGCTGAATGGGGCTGCTAAAGGAGAAACACGTGGGACAATAACTTTTAACTATTCAGCTTCTTCTTGGAAATGCCAGTATCTGAGATACTGAGCTGTAGCTAAATTTGGACATTGCATAAACATGTACAAACCCATTCAGAGCTGACTGGTGATTCACCAAGGTTTGGGGCTGGATCTTACAGCTGAGCTGCTGCACACGCGGTAGCGAGCTCCATCACTCTTAGTGAACCGTCCTCTGTCGGCATGGTGGAAAGAAAGCCAGACCTGCAGCTGCGGCCTGCGGGTCACGCCAGCTGGCACAGCAGATGCTGCAGGAACAGCATTGCTTCAGATCAGCTTTTCAGCTGATTTTGCACCGTATTTGTCATTATATATGCCAGAGAAATTAAACTCTTGGGACCTTATATTACCCCCCTTCTAGTGCAATGCAGTTAAAAAAAAAAAAAAAAAAGAAAGCTGATTTCTATATGATTCAAGTACAAATTATCAGGGACAAACTGCTCCGGGCATCACGGTCTGTCCACCGGACCTGTTCTTCAGGAACTGGCTGTGTTCAGACTTCCTCCCCTGCCACCTGGCTCTAAAAGGCCTGCTCCCTATCTCTGCCTCCCTGCATGAGTTATCACCGAAAACCACGTTTAATACACATCCTTGCACTCCAGCTTCTCATGGGTCGCGTGGTGATGCTGCTGGCGTTGAGTGCTTCGGAGAGAGATGGTACCACTTTACCACGCAGGGACCTTCAGGCAAGACTCCCGTTTGTACGGGGGCCGCAGCGCGGTGGCAGGTTCGAGCCAGTCAAGGACAGCTGCGTCTCTGTACAACTGGCTTTTGGGCACGAAGGAGGGAGGCTGTTCGGTGTTTTCTGACTCCCCTCCCTGTTCCTCTCAGTTGTAGAACGAAACTGCCCTGCAAAATAAAAGACATGCCAGAAACACTGGTTCATTACAGCGACGCACGTGCTGCCGTGCAGGCTGGAGAAGCGGAGCTCATACTTCAGAAATTAATGCACTGTTCTTTCTGCCTTTGTCTAGTTTTGCATATCACGGTTACATATGAGATCAGGTGCAGTAATCAATGAGCTGTAGTTGCAGAGAGTTATTAACTTGCAGTACAAATTAAGACTGCTCTGCTGCTGAGTGGGCTTTGTCCTCACAAAGGGCCAGGACTCCGGGGCTAACTGCAGAGGCCAGGCTGGGCAATCTGCGAGGTGAGCTTCTTCCCCAAAAAGCTTGGCCAAAACCAGGTCGCAAGCCAAGGCATTCTAGCTCCTCAAGCAAATGAGCTTCCTTCCAGTCTCTTTTGCTACTGATGCAGGTCAGGATTAAAAAAAGAATAAAAAATAAAAATCACTATTGGAAAAAAAAAGCACCCACAGCTTCTGGGGGTTCCTGGGCCGCAGAGGAACCCCAGCAAGACCAAGTTCTAGGGATCAGGTGAGCTGCAGCATCCAGCTACCACAGCTAAAACCTGCCCTTCCGGAAGCACTGCAAAGCTGTCAAGTTTTGACTTGGGAGCAAAAACCTAATTGCAGAGATCGTGTCACCAAGGGAGCGTTTGCACTAACCTCAGCGGCTCTGGATCAGGCTAGCTAGGACTACTAGGGCACTTCTGCCTTTTGAGAGGAGGAGCAGATTTGAAATCAAACCTGAAGCACTGGTCTGCATAATCCTGTAGACCAAAGTGATTTAAAGGCAATAAAACCGCTGTTCTAAAACTTCAGTCAACTCTTCCCTAAAATTTTTCTCTTTCAGTAAGTAGGGCTTCCATACTGGGGCCAAAAATAACTGGCCAGTTCTGAGCTTGTTTTCCCATCAACACGGTAGCGTCCCTCAGAGCCAGGAACGCAGACTCCGTTTCACACCAGCAACTGGGCTAAGTAAGACTTTTTTCCCATCGGAGAATACTAGCTGCATCAAACAATTGATGGAATAATTAGGGTATTACCAAAGTGCCGTCAAGTATGGACTTAAAGAACAACCCAAAACCAGACACAAAATTATTACTCCTAAATGAATCAGAAGATTAAAAATAATAATAATAATTAAAATAAAGATCCTAGGACTTGACATGAGCAGCACAATTGGGGAAACGCCCCCAGCAGGTGGGTCTTCCACAGTCAGCGTCTGACCTGGAAGGGAAATACAATATGATCGCCAGCACTCACGCAACCTGGGTTTACAGCCGAGGCTGAGCTGCACTCAGTCTCCCCGGTCAGGTTATTCCTCTAGGAGGCACTATGTTAATTACAAAAATAAAAAAAAATACAGCTGCATAACTGCATAGTGGTCATCTCTGAGCACTCCCCTAGGAGTTAGCTGTAACTGTTCACATAGGCACAGGGAAGGGTAGTGTCAGGGGCAGACTGCAAAATCCTAGGAGCAGGACATGCACGGTCATATGGTCACAGAGGCTACTGGACAGTTAATGTTGGTGACAGTCAGGTGCTGGTTGTTGTCAGAGGTGCACTTGGGGAAGTCGTCCGTCTTACAGAGGATCTTGGAAATGATCTTGCGGAAGGTGTAGCGGAAGTCCCTGATCCTGTAGGCGTAGATGATGGGATTGATGACGGAGTTGGCATGGGAGAGGATGATGGCCATATACATCGCCCACTCAGGCTTGTATTTGGAGAACTCCTTGTGGAAGTAAGTGATGCAGTTCAAGATATGCAGGGGCAGCCAACAGAAGGCAAAAAATCCTACAATGATGGCCAGAGACTTGGCTGCGTGGACCTCCTTCTGCAGTGTTGTCCTGGAGTTGCCCATCAGTTCGATCTGATGCAACTGTTTGCAGGCGACTATGAATATCTTAATGTAGATTCCCAGCATGATAATGAGCGGAAGCAGCACGCAGCCAAAGAAGTTGAAATACACCATGTAGCTCATCGTTACCACATTCTCAAAGAGGCATTGGATGAAGCAGCCGCTGTGCTCTGTCCCGGTGTCAGCCCCTGTCTTGTTGGTGGCGTTGGGACAGCCGCTCATGGCTTGATTCCAGCCCATAAGCGGAGTCAGTCCAATTCCAAAGGAGAGGAGCCACAGCACAGCGATGAGTCCTCTTGCCCGCTTGCCGGTCACCAGACTATTATACCTACAACATCAAGAATAAAACCAAGATAGAGCCATTAAATAAATGAGCGCTCGTGACTTCCCTGCAGTTACAGTCATCAGCGTTTTGGCTAATGCCACAAAAGCCCCACCCACACCCACACCCAAACCTCACCTCTGTGATCACCAGAGGGGTGAAAAAAAAATCTCACCTGTGCTCTACACCCGCACAAAGTGATTTGGGGAGGTGATTCACTTACTATTCCTGAGAGCTGCCAAGCACTGCCCCTGCCCGCGAACATCCTTCAATAGGAGGGAAGGACTTGGAGTCTTAAAAAAAAAAGGCTTTATCGTTGCTTGAGCCTAAACCACCAACTACAAGGAGGGCAAGAACAGGGCGAAGGCTCACTCTGTAACCACCAACTTACTCTCTTGCTCTAAGCATCCATTACTGGGCATGCCAGGGCACATTGCTGGGCTACATGAACTTCTGGGCTGACTTATTACAGCTGAGACAATGCTGGCTCTCAATTCTACACTGTAGTGGGTAGCTAAAGACTTAACCAGCATCACCACACACTAACAGCCTTTATACCACAGCCAACTTGCTTCAACTTGGGCTGCTCTTATGCCTGTAGCAATACTGGCTTTCACTGGAGATTGCAGCAGTCCCGTAATGCGATGTCCCTTCCCATGCTACCTCATACACTAAGGTGGGATGTACACATGTGTGTGGAAGCCAGGGATCCTCCCAGTTTCCCAAACAGTGCAATTGCTGGTTTACACATGCCAGACTGCAGCCCACGCGAGCTTGTTGTGGCTGGATAACAAATACCCCGAAAGGCTTTTCTGAGCCAGCATCTGAAAGCAACTGCTAATGATGGATTGCTTAGGAGAGTTACAAGTTAGGGTTTGTGTCTCCATTCAGAGCCTCGCATCCAGACATGGAGCTGAGAGCCAGGGACACTGGGCTCTTCTCCCCACTTCTGACGTCCCTGCTTCATGCATCCTCCATCAACAACGCTGAGCAGGCAGCTTGCTTAGCTCCCGGGGCTGGTGGCGGCCTCCACTGCTCGTGTATGTGACGTGCCAGTTCTGCAGGACTTCGGTCCTACGTGATGGGTGGCGGTGACGAATACGATGATGGTACGTGACGGACATCCTGAAGTCGCACGCAGACCCTGACCTGCAGTTGCCGAAACCATCAGTGGGGTTAAACCATGCAGCCACGCATAGCTGCTGCTGTCAAACACTACTCGTGCTCTGCTGATGCACCGTAACTGGTTGCAAAGATCCGTATTTTTAAGTAAGCGCCTTCCTTGGGCACCTGCTGCTCTCACGTGTGTTACAGTGAAGCTCTGCGGTGGCCCAGGGGCAAGTTGATGCAGCGCTGAGGAGCGCAGAGCCATGCGCTGCCCCACACCTTTCCCAACCCCACGGACTGGGTGCCTTCATGGCCAAGAAAGCAAAGGTTGTGGCTGATGCTCAGAGACATAAACGGGGCTGGAACCTAAAGCAGCAGAAGCCAAGCTGGTTTGGGTGCAGCCAGAAGAGATGCCAACATCAAAGCATCAGTTGGATTGCTTTTTGGGGATACGAAGAACCAGCAACTGCCAGAAAGACAATATGAGAAACCCATTACTGTCCTCTCCCCAGCCAGTCAGCATCTGCTGGCTGACACACGCCCCCCCTCCCGCACCCTTCTCTCAGTGCTTGTTTACTCTGGCTTGGCTACCCTGCTCCTCCTTTCCTAAGAACGTTTGTTCTGATTTTCTTCCGGCCCGTGAGGCAGGGGAGGGTTTTATTCCCACAGAACCACAGCTGTGCCTGTGAATCACACTGCGGTCGCCTCCATGTGAGCCGTGTGTCCCTCTCCTCCTGCAAGCCGCAAAGACAGGAGGGTAAGTGGGGGGGGTCTGCCAGCACGAACCGGGCGGCAAAGAGGGGCTGAGGGAAGCCCTTGGCTCCTTCTGCGTGGCCGCTGCCAGTGGGGCTCGCTTCAGGCACGGCCGGGGCTGGCCAGGAGGATGCAGGAGCAGCAGCCGCGTTTGGGCGATGCTGAACTGTGAACACAGTCCATGGGGTAGATGTCTGAAGGGCAGGTCCAGCCACTGAGGGGTTTCTCCTGCAGTTTTCTCACATTAAGTCTTGCTGCTTCAGAAGATGAGAATTTATCAGGCAGGGCATCACTAAGGCCAAGCCCCTTGCTTTCAAAACCCTGTGTTAAGTGCCTCCGTTCAGGAGCCAGAGCTGATCTGGGGTTGCGGGGCCTGAAAACTTTAAGATTTGGTTCGGAGCAAGTTCCCAGAAATCTGATCTCTTGGCAAAGCCTGAGTCTCGAGCTACGATGTCGGCCAAGCTTCGTCAGTGCTGCAGGAGCACCAAGAGCTGCTGCTGACCTACAGCTCTGCACACGGGAAGGAAAAAACGGTGGCTCCTTGGCTTGTGCTGTTCATGCTTAGTTGATCACTTCAGTTGCTTCTCTGCTGCCTCGGTCATGTCACATCCCGAAAACTATTGTAGTGAGACCAGAAAATGCAAAAGGGACCATTGTTCAGACAGAGAAACCGAAGGAGCCAAGAGTTCTGTGTGTCTGAAGCAGGCTGTGCACAGGAACACGAGGAAAAGCCACCGTGGCTCAGCGTTCCGTGCCGAGGCCGGTGTCCACTGCGCTACTCCAGGCTGGTGACGTTTGGTGCTGCCTCTTGCTGAAAACGTATGGCCCCAAATAAGCTTCTTCCATCTACTCTTCTCCTGAACTCTTGTGCAAAGATAAGGCTCGGCTTGAAGGTTTACAAAACCAGTTAAGCAGTCGCTTCATTTTTCAGTGGCGGCAACGGTGGCGTGTTTATTTTAGCGTTGCTCGCTCTTCCCCAGCGCACACAGCCAGGACCACTTTTAAGTGGGGGCCCTTTCTGTGAGAAGGAGGAGATGGAAAAACGCGCTGCGCTCCGGGTCTGCAAGAGCCAGAGCTGAGCAATGGAGAGGGCTGCAAGCCTGTCAGCGCAGGGAAAAGGTGGTGCTCCTTAAAGTGGAGATGTTTATCCACAGTGAACTCCTTAGGTTAGCTCTATTTTTGCAGGGACGCGTTGCAAATTCCTCCCAGCATCCAGGGGCTCGGTCCCAGGCAACGATGATGGTCGCTGCTGCGGCTACAGAGAAGGGTCACAGCTGGCTGCTGAGCTACCCGCCAGAAGAGGCCAAGGTGAGACTGGGGAGAGCTCGATGCTCTAAAATTGTTTGCTAATTGCCTTGTTATTCCCTTAATACACTTACTTGGTGGGACATTGCCTTAAGTTAACAGAAGCATGTGCTTAAAAATAAAGTGCATGGCTATTACCAAACCAAGGCACAGTCTCATTTGTGAGGCGCTGCACACAACTGCAACCGCCATCATAAACCACCGTCAAGAAAAGCAGGCATTGGCTGTGAGACAACCGAGAGTCAACTGTTTTCCTAAGCTCTATAAAACATGATGAGACAGTGAGGAACCAAGAGATTTTCACAGCTCTCAACACTCCTCCTTCATTCTCTTTTAGGCTTAATACTATTATGCAAAAAACTATTAAAGTGAGTTTACTCACCTAAGCCTGCTCAATTGCTGTATAACAAATATTGACTCTCCTCCATGTTTCTGCCCAGAGGCATCAAGTGTTGCTTTAATGTAAGTAACAGCTGAATATTTTTAAATTATTTGTTGAGATTAAATAACCTGGCAATGCATTAGTTCCTTTTACACCGCCAGGCAAAGTCTCTTTACTGGCGTAATCATCATCCAGCAGCTAAAAATCTCAGCTCCCACCCAGTGCCCCTGCGGAGGTCACGCTGCAGAAGCCCCGATGCCATCCCCACCGTCCTGCCATCACCAAGAGATTCATACACTCTTCTCCTGACATTCATAACTCTGTTTGCCACCAGTGTCACAGTCGCACAGCCTGGGCCGCAGGAGGCCAAGGAAAGTTCAGCCACTTTTACAACAAGGCTCAGACCCACTGGTGTTATCGTGTGCAGGTGCCAGGCTGCCCGGTCTGTACCTGCCGTGCCATCACCAAACGGGCCAGCGGCAGAGGCTTCAGCCAGGGCACGGCACAGCTCTGCCCGGCCACCGTGCCGTGGCGTGAGCAACCGCTGCGCTGCCGAGGCTGGGGGAGAAGTCCCCTGAGCCGGCCCACGGACCGGAGATGGTGCCCCTCACCCAGCACACATCGCTGTCGCCTGTGGCCCCTCCGCTTCAGCGATGGCTCAGCAAGGTCCACAGCTTTTCTGGGAGAGCATCATGGCAACCACGAAAGCAACAGCGTCGCACATTAGCGCAGGGTGCTGGAAACCTCTCTGCATTCTCCAGGCACGGTGCCTCTGGTTGGTAGGACGGTCAGGGTGGGTTTTTTTCCAACCGATCTCATTGCATTTCTACTGCTATTTACTAGAGCTGGATGCCAGCCAAGACACGGCAGCAGGCACTGCTAAGCACAGCTGGAGCAGAGCGGGACACGCTGCCAGCCTGCAGCCAGCCCAGCCTCTCCCGTGCAGGAGTTTGGCTCCCGACTGGCAGGAACTGAGTCATGTCCTGCACGTACCTGGCATCTCCCCACCAAGCCCTGCAGTGACCCTGCAGAGATCACCCAAGCAGAGGCGCTGCTGCCCCTCAGCTCCCATCTAATGAGGAGCTACAGCAGCAGCCAAGGAGTAATCAACCATTTGGGGCGATTGGATTTGGGGCAGAAACCAGCAACAGCCTGGAGGAAACAGTCTGGAAGGGGACTATCATTCCCACATTATTTATCTTAGAGAGCAGAAATGGGGGAGAATCCCCCGCTGCCCCCGAGCAGCCCAGAAGGATGAGCAGGTCAAACACTGTGGTGCCACACACCCACTCTCCCGGTGCTTGGTGGAGTCTGAGGGAGGCCCTGACGGTGATGCTGGTCTGGGCTCTGGCTGGTAAATTGCCGAGTAAATAAACCCGAGGTTAGCGAAGAGCCGAGCCAATAGCAATAGTTTGTTTTACTGAATATCTGAGATGTGTCGCTAAACAAAAGGGTGATCTGCAAGCTGAGGAACTGCGTCAGCATTTGCCACCGTGTGCTGACGGGCGCTGCGGTGGGTGCAGGGTCGGCAGCAGCCCTTCCCCTGCCCAGGGGCAGGCGGGAGGGACGTGAGCCCCTTGACTGTCACCCACGGAGTGGTACAACCCCCTTACATGTTTCACCGTGGCAGCCCTCTTCCCAAAGTCCTTCCCTACCTCCCTGCTACTGGGCCACTGTTGGAGACACAAAAACGAGCTCCACCCTCTCGCCCGTGGTCTGGCAAATACGCTGTGGGTCCTGGCTCTCCAGATGTCTGCGGTAGGATGCCCACCTGCCCAGGCATCAGCGCTGTCCCCTGCTGGGTGCCCGAGTAAAACCCCTGAGGCGGGCTGAGGTGTAGCTTCCAGCAACAAAAAGATGTTACGAGAAATCCATCCCCGCTCGGTCAGGCTTCGTCCCACCAGCGGCCCTCAAAAGGCCGCAGGGCTGCTAGGCTGTGCTTGTGAGAGCGGCACCCAGACCCTGGGTGTTTAAACGCTTCTCCTGTGTAGGTAACACAGTGCTGAAGTTGCAGCATTAACTGTTCCATCAGGAAGATTCTCCTCTCATGACGGAGCCTCCCAGGCTCGCTTAGTCCGAGCATTTGAACAGGGACACCTCTGCCTTCTGCAGCCTCAGCTGGGAAGAGCCAGGAGGGTCCCAACCCTTGCCCTGGCACCTTCGGAGTCTCTGGGAGGGTGCAGGGGAGCACTTTGCATGAAGCAAAGCACAGCTCTGAACCTGCACACGTTGTGTAGTCAGCCTCACTCTACACCGTCCCCGCACAGACGTGTCCCTCGGCAGAGCTGCAGTTCAGCAGCAGCGGCGCGAGTCCCCGCACCCCAGCCTGACGCGAGGGTGCCGCGCCGCTCTGCTCAAGGAGTCGGGGCCAGCCCTCCCGCTGCCAAGCCCCGGCGCAAGATCAGCCTTCGAAGAGCAATTTCAGTGCTTATCTCCAAACTCACGGTAACTTGTGCTGAGGCCCCATTCGGTGGGATCGGTGGGGAGGCGCAGGCGTGGCGTGACGGCTGTGCAAGGGATGCTGCGGCCAGCTTGGGCCCTCCCCGCACCCCCGGTGCCCAGAGCTGCAGAGGGAGCCGTGGGGGCTGGTGCTCCCCGCTGCTCTCCCCGCTTTGCCCCGTGCCCAGGCTGCCAGCTGCAGAGAGGTGAGCAGATGGAGAGTTTGCAGAACTCGGACTGCGCAGGTGCTCTGATACAAACAAGCAGTGATAATCTGCATGTTTCTATTTTAAGTGCGAAGGAAAATACACAGACACCTCCATTCACAAGGGAAGAGAGCACTTTGGCTGCCAAGCATTGTATCCTTGTCGTCTACTTGCAGCTGTACTTTGCATCTTGCTCTTTTTTCTTTTTTTTTTTTTTTTTTTGAGCTGTAACAGCATGAAATAAGCACCATTGCTGCTGTTCCGTTTGCTCCACGCACAGCCACGGAAGGGAGATCACATACCAGCTGAAATATGCTGGCAGGACATTTAAAATGAATCATAAATTGCACCTTAGAGAGAGAAAAGAAAATTTAAAAAAAAAAGAAAAAAAAGAAAAAGCTGTGGTTTTTAACCAGGAAGGAGTTGGCGGTAAGAGTGAGAAATCTGATTAGCAGTTAGGGTATCAGCCAAGGAAGCAGAACATCTGCGTCTGTCCATGCCCAGTTGTAGAAAAATCACTTCCTTCCACATCTGTCCCTATTGTGCTCAGGGGAGCACAGCAGCGTCCCCTGCTCGCACTCCCGGCCTTCCGCTGGACGGGTGACTGCAAACGTGCCAGCACCCACGGCTCAGGTGAGCACACAGGGGTTCTTCGGAGGGGCGGGGGGCATCGCCCAGCGCCATCCGGTTCTGGCTGGCAGCAGCACCGCTCCCACTGCCCGGTGCTTTCATGGGAAACCTGAGCAGCCCCTGCCGCCCACCCGCCAGGGGATGGAGGCAGCCCTGAACGGGCCGTAAGATGCTGGCTCGCGGCCAGCCTGAACCTGTCAGGGAAGGCTGAATGGGAAGAAGTGAGCGCTCCCAACAGCCCTCCCCAGCTCCCGGGGCCAAGAGCACCCACCGGGCAGCACCCCCACCCACCAGGGAGCACCCCACGCCGCCAGGCAGCCTTGCTGTTGTGCAAATCTAGGTAGCGACATCTAAACGAGAACACCCAGCCCTCGCAACCCACAGCCCAGCTGCAGGCTGCTGCTCAAGCCTTCTCTTCGAAAGGGAGGCCGGTATGTGGGTGTTGCTCTGAGCTTTGAGCCTGAATGCTGGGGGAACCCAGCCTTGCCTTGGCTCCCACCCTCAGCGTGAGGAGGAACAACCAGCGGCTCGCCTCCCTGTGCTGCTAGGTTTCCATTCCTGCTTGAGGCCAGCTAACTAGCGAGGTCACAGGCTGCAACGCTTCATTTTCAGGTCTGGAGGCTCACTAAAAGGCATTTAAAGACTGGAAGGCTTCACCTTGCTCCAGGGCTTGCTTTGCTCATGTTATATGGCATTTTCAGCCTCAATCTGAAATAAAAGCTAGATGCTTTTGAACTAATAAGAGAAGAAGACAAGCCCAGTGTGTGATCGGAGGCTGCCAGGGGCTGGGGTGGCTCTAGCAATTCCACCTGGGAGCAGAGTCACAGAGATGCGAGGCAGAGCAAGGCACAAAGAGCAGCACGGAGACCAGGACGAAGCAGTCCTGGCTGAAGATGAGCCCTCGGGTGGACACTGGCCACCTCCTGCTCCCAGGGGAAGGCGGGGATGTGGGACGTCTGCCAGTCAGAAGCAAACCCGTTTGCAGCCCCAGGTTAACTGCTCGCCAGTTATGAAGACTCCAAATTACTCTTCCCAGGACAAAATGGACAAAACCCACTTGTGCTTCCCATGCAGCCATGGCGATGCCTCTTGGGGTGAGCTGGGGGTGTGGAGGGGAGCGCTCCCTACCCCTGGGTACCCGTGTGTGCTGGCATGCCCTCGCCTACCCCATACAGGCTACGCCGCCACTGCCTGTGAGCTTGGACTATGACGTGCCTACAGCACGTCAAACCCTCTCAGCAAGATATCCGTACCCACGTGCTTATCCCTCCTGGGAACTCCTCCTTCCCCAGGGTGGAGGCAGAGCAGCTGGGAGAGTGAAGGCTCCCCTCTACAGCCCCCAGCTCCCGCCTCGTCCCAGTTTATCCCCGCACACCCCTCCACGGGCTGGCGCCTCAGCCCAGCCACTGCCAGCGAGGGCAGGGGAACCGCTGAAAGGCATCTCGGGTTTGCAGGACCAGCAATGTGGGAAGGAGAAATGCAGGAGAGTGCGGTTTTGGCCCAAAGCACCCTGCAAAGGGCGCGCCTTTGGGTAATCGTGAGGATTCAGAAGGGAATAGGAAGGGAGACTGCAGCTCAGGCTGCTGCGGGGTGGGGAGCGGTGGGAGGGGGCTGCAGAGCTCCTTGTTGGACACCCACAGCACCTGTGCTGCAGGTGGGTGAGTATTTTTCTCGCATACACGCTTACACAGCAGCCCCCACCGGGGCAGGCGTTCGCATTCGCTACCTTGGTTTCTGTCTGTAGAAGCCAGCCCCAGCCAGCTCTTGCCCCTGACGGGATGAGAAAACGTGACTGAACACCGAACTAAGACACAGGGGGTACGAGCGGGCTGCAGGGCAGGCTGTGGGCTCCCACGCGGGGCAGCCCTACGTGCCTGTGAACGTGCCTGATGCTGGGGGACAGCCAGAGGTGCGCAGAACCCCTGGGGCGCAGGAAGGAAATGAGATGCGCTCACACCAGCTCTCACGCTTCAACAAGCGCCGGCGTTCAAAACATAAGCAGCTGCCTCAAGACGCCCATGTGCGGGCAGGAGTGTGCAATATCTGCCCACCCTGCAAGCCCCACGGGGTGTTTCTGAGTCGCAGAGCACAAAAACCTGGTTCTCCCTGCCGGAGACCACAGACAGGGCTGAGAGGAGCCTCACAAGCCTGCAGCCCTCCGGAGCGCTTCCTCCAGCACCACCTTCACTCCAGGGCTCTGAAGCCCCACGTTATCTGCCTGAGGGTGCCTGGGGCTGAGAATTTTTGTCATTCCAAACCTCCCAGAGCGTCAGACCTCAGATGTGCAGCACCAGGGCAGCTGGTAGAGGTGAGAGAGGAACTATGATCCGCAGCAAGCTGTTTGCTGTGATCCTGTATATAGAATAGTGGTGCCACCGCTACCCCTCCCACGCAGCCAGTGCCCTGCTCACGCAGATAACAGATCAGGAGATGGCAGATCTCTGCTGGATCACTCTGCAAGTTGCTCCAGCAAGTTGCTACTCATTTGCCTTCCCTGCGGAGCCCTGACTGATCTTCTTCACAAGGGCTGTTGGATCTTGCACGGTCAGCACCGAGCCCAGCACCACTCACCCACCCGCGCCCTGTCCCAGCGTGCTCCAGCAGCTTGAGGAATCAGAGAATCGCAGAACGGTTTGGGTGGGAAGGGACCTTTGGAGGTCTCCAGTGCAGCCCCCTGCAGTGAGCAGGGACAGCTTCAACTAGAGCAGGGTGCTCAGAGCCCCGTCCAGCCTGACCTCGGATGTCCTGTCCTCACCTCCCTGCCCAGGCGCACCCGGGTCCAAACCAGCTGGCGACGCAGCATCCAGCGCCCGCGTGCCAGCCACGCCGTTGCAGCACGACGGGCAAATCTCGTGAAAGAGGCCGGTGCTCGGGGACCACCCGCTTTCCCAGTGCCACGCCGGTGCCCACACGGCACCGAAGGGTGAGCGTAAGGGCACAGACACACACGGCACCGACGTACTTGCAGGTTATTTGTGGCTCGTGCCAAGGCCTGATGTCATCCATAGGATTAGGAGATAATCCGCTCTTCGGCGCCTACAAAGTCCCAGAGCCCGTCATTGGACTTTGCAAAGCCGTGAGAACCAGTGGGGCTCTCGCCGCAGCAAGAGAGGACCGACACATCTGTAGGCACAGCTGGTGTCACCGATTCCCGGCATCCTGCGGACCAACGCTGCCTGTAACTCAGCAACAGGACCACCAACACCGGCCAGGAGCGGCTGCCCGCACAGCCACGGGCCAGGGCAGGACGCTCCTCACAGACTCAGTTTTGTGGTCTGTGCTCATTGGTACGACAAGCAGCAAATTCATTAAAAAAAAAAAAAAAAAAAGCCCGTTAATTAACAAAGCAAAAACTTCTAACTGCAAAATGAAACAGTTTGCTGTCAAAACATTTTGGTTTAATATATTTTTTGC
The DNA here is from genome assembly GCA_013400875.1 of Anhinga rufa. NCBI lineage: Eukaryota > Metazoa > Chordata > Aves > Suliformes > Anhingidae > Anhinga > Anhinga rufa. The sequence continues at coordinate 25,087 of VZTV01015810.1, forward strand.
AGAGAGGTCAAAAGGTCTTCTGGAGTAAAATTCTGCCAGATTTCAAAAGCTGCTTTTTTTCACCTAAAAATTAACCTGTATTTTTTATAGATTGAGCTGGCCAAAACTGAAAAAAAGCTCCTAAACCCAAAGCTTCGGGTTCTGGCTCAGCGCAGAGATGGGTGCCCTCAGCCGACAGCCTGGAAATGAGGCTTTCAGCTACCGCTCCCCGACATCCCTGCTACCCCCCAGCCTCTGCGGGAGCTGCGTCAGGGCAGAGGTCTCAAACCCAACTCAGTCCCTTCCTGTCGGGATCTCTGCATTTCGGAGGGAAGTGACCCCTGAAGTAGGGGGAAAATATAAAGATTTGGGACACGCATTTTAAGGAAACCAGGCTGCTCGTAACTAAAAATAGCTGCGATTTCCCCTCTCCGGTTTACGGCCAGGAAGGCACATGCGATTATTCCTGATATTTTTATTGTGTTTCTGTGTCCAGAGTCGGCTGCATCCGAGGCCCGGAGCGAGCGGCAGCGTCAACCCCCCCGCCACGCTCTGCCTGAGTCAAGCTCAACTGACACGAACTTCCTTAAAGTCGTGACAGTCCATTGCTCAGGCGAGCACGCCAGCCCTCCTGCCCGCAGCGCTCAGCACGTTTGCCAGGTTTGGGGCACGTTAAGGTTATTAATTGGTGGCAACTTTGGCCAGGCACAGCCTCCTGACGGATGCGGGAGGCAACGGTGCCTCCCGTGCTGCTCGGGTCTCGGCGTCGCGCGCTCTGTGTGTGAGCCACACGTGAAAAGCAGAACATGCCTGAGAGTTCAGCTGAAGGGCAATGCAAGGATTTCCCTTCAGAAAGGAAATGAAACGAGGGCAGAAGAAGGAAGAGCAGCTGCAATTCTGTGTCCGTGATGGCACACAGAAAATGGCAGGTGAGGGCCAAGGGTCTGAGGAGGATTTTGTCTCCTCCCCAGTGGCTCCAGGCATCCCACCTGCTGTAAATACCCACCAGTTTGCTTCGCTGAGGAACAAGCTTGAAGTTGAGAGGAATCCAGGAACAATGCCTTGCTGGAGAACAGGGAACCCCCTCCTCTGCAGCAGCAGGGCTCAGAGACAGCAGGCAGCCCTAAAGCATCAGCCAACCCACCTCATGAAAGGACACTGCACAGCTAGAAGGATCAGATAGGAGCAACAACAATCCAAATGGAATTTTCCCCATGAGGAGAGCAGAAACGAGCTGGACTGTTGCCTTCATCATGCCAAAGACAGCAGCAGCAGCTCGTGTGGGAGACTGGCAGCACCAGGAGCAGAGCAGTGCCAACACCACTGGCAGATCGTGATCCAAGCGCGGATGCTCTGGCTGCAGGGGGGCGGCGAGGGCTCAGCAAGGTGCAGAAAGGGAGAGGGCATGGTCACGGGTAGCCTGTTCTAGTTCATGGCAAAGCTGCTGAGGAACGTCAGTCTTGCACTTCTGCTAGGGGTAAAATTGAAGATTAGAGAGAACTAAATCCAGGGAGAAAGAACAAGCAGCAGAGCAGCTCAGATTGCAGGGAGCTGGGGCTAATGTTCCCCCCGCAGGTCTCAGCTGGGGGGTTTGCCAGGTAGGCAGCAGCAGTGCAACGTTCACTGTCTGGCAGGAGATCAGCAGGCGGACAAGGGCACGCACAGCGTGATGTTGTACAGCGTTCCATTCTCCTTTTGCTCTCTTAAACACAGATACTCTTCTCCTTCCCTAGTTCCTGACCCATTTGTTCCAGGCTTCTTTGCGTACCTACAATTAGTAGCCACGCCAAAGGATTTTGGTTAATGCAAATAAAAGGGAAAGATTTTATTCCACCTACAAATCTTCTTTGGCTTGCAGCTATGGGACTGTGGGGTGAAATCCAGCCCTGAAGAAAGCCAGAGAGAAAGCCTTGCACGGCTCTTGTGCCAAGCACTCTACAGGATGGATTTACTGCTGCTGAAAGATGCTCAGTCGCCTGGCTTTGATATTCTGCTTGGAGGAAGTGTTGTGGGGGAGCGAGCTTTCAGGCGGGGGGTCGGGTTGGCAGGCGAGAGCAGGGATGGTGCCGTGTACCTGGGGCGGCGGAGGGACGGGCACACGCAGGCGGCAGCGCTGCCTGGTCGGGAGCGCTGGGCTGCGGGAGGGGTGCGGGAAGAGACGTAGGGTCAGAGAGGGTTTGAAGACAAGAAGCCGCGTCCTGGCGCGCCGGCCAGGGGAGAAGGGACCCGGGAAAGGGCTCAGAGCTGCAGCTGCGCGAACTGGGCAGCGCGGGTAGGGGCTCCTCCACAAACAGTAAATTTGTCAAAAACAAACAAGCAGAGTTTCAAGGGACAGAAAGAATTCATGGCTTCAGGTCAAATTCAGCAAATATTTTTAGCCAGAAGAGGGAGGGTTCTAAAGCACCATTTTAAAATGCTGTGAGATTTTCGTTCTGCGATTGTCTAGATGAGAATTTGTTAGCTCCTTCCCAGCAAGGATGCCTCCATTTCAAAAAGCAGCACAGCAACATCGGAAGGGTTAAGCAACTCAAGCAAAAATCTGCCAGGTTGGTCAGGATCACTTTGTTTCACTGAAACCTCCAAATATTGCTGTTTCAGTTTGACTGAAACAATTTTCCTCTTCCCATGGGATTTTTTTTGGTTCAGCCACAGAACTGAAAAATCCATTATTAGCCTGGCTGTAATGCAAACTTCTCCTGCGCCCCCCCAGCCCGCAGGCCTGCCCAGCCTCTCCGTGTGCTTAAATAGCCCTGAAAGAGTATTAAAAAATACGGCACGCTCAGTTCTCAGTGTCCCTGCAGAGGTTTCCTCAGGGAGCTGGCAGATGCGACAGGGACCCTTGTCTGCTCTGCACCAACCGCGCTATCTTCTGTAATTGCTAGACAGGGCTGGGCACAAATCATTTTCTTAAACATGTAATGCTTCACAGCCTGTTAGCGGCCTCTGCACTCGTCTCCAGAACAAATGTTTTAGTGAGAAAGAAACTTTTCCTAAGGTCACCGTCCCTACAAATTAACGACCAGCTTTCCCTTTCCGCAGCGCAAGCCTCCTTCCAGGGACGGTGCGCACCATCTACCTAGAGCGGGTGGCTGGGCAAGTCCTTCGCCCCTCGCTGCCAGCAGCACTGCGGAGCATCTCGGGGGTAACGATGCCGAGAAGGCAGCTCTTACTAAGCCTCGGTTGGAAAACCCTAGTGCAGTAGAGAAGTGTTTTGCCAGCATAGTTTTATAACCTCCTCTATCCTCTTTTGATGTTGGCTGTACAAGTAAAAACAGCCTTTCAGTACCAGCCCCTAATTCTCCCGTTGCCGGAGCAATAACCTGTCCACCGCCCCGCACTCCTAGCAGTGGGAAACCCTCGTCCTTTCACAGGGGTTTTACTCACTGGTCACCTCTAAGAGCAATGAAATAGGCCTCAATGCCAGGACCAAATTTAATCCAAACTTCACACTTCAGACCAGCCTCGGACGGGACGCCTTGATCTCCGTTTACTGCTGAAGGGGCCGTATGTGTCCAGCTGGGAGGCGCTTATGGGAATAAAGGTGTTTGTGCAAATGGAATGAAAGATTTGGCCTATGATGGGGTGAAAAAAGCAACGTTGGGAAAGGATCCCGAAGCAACCATCCTGGGATTTCATCCCACACAAGTGCATAGACTGACCTAACGGAGACTTGAGCAAACCTGCTAGAGACCAGGACTGCGAAAAAGGAGCGTGGAGGAAACGCTTGCTTTTTTTGACAGTTAGCGAAACCACTTCCCTTCTGCAAACACTGAAATGAACCCCTCCGAGCACTTCTGATCTGCTCCTCTCCTCTCAGATTCCAGCAGCGTCTCGGATTCCAGCAGCGTAGAAACCGATCTCACAAGATCCAGCCTCCTCAGCCAAGCACTTTTCAGTGCACTTGCGGTACAGAGGAAAAGCGTTACAGTTAACAGCCCGTGCTTGAACAGCTTGCTTGGGGTGGGTGGGTGGCGTGATTAAACTGAAACTTAAAAAATCCGACCTGCTTCCGTAGCCGCTGCTGCGCTGCTAGCCCCCACGCCAAGAAAGCCCCAAACGGACGAAGGGAAAAGGCACCAACTCATCACCCGGAGCTAAGCTGCGCCTCCGAGCCCAGGCGGGTGGCTGCGAAGGTGAGCAGCGGGGTCAGAGCTGCTGGCGGCCACCCGAGCTGCTCTGCCCCGGCTCCCTCCCGTGCACGCTCGGGCTGCAGCTTGGCTCTCGCTTACTCTACGCCCCATGGAATTTCCGTGCCGCGATGACACACGCAGTCACTCAGCATACGTGCACTTCCACTACCAGTTTTTATCATCTGCCTGATGACTAATTAATATTTGCCCTATGTATAGGTGTTCTCTGATGCAAAGTGCCAGAACGGGGTGAAGGGTGGGGTTTTTTTTAAGTCATTTTAGGGTGAATTCATCACTCGTGCAAGGGAGATACCAGAGACATGCAGAATCTAGGAAAGTCGCAGCTCACTCCGTTCAGCTGAGGTGTCTGCCCAACCACAGCTTCCACTTCTGGCCAGTCCTGGACTCCCCAGGGGGGCTCTTATCGATATTTTAGTCTCAGGGAGGGACAACAGCGACTCAAGGAGACTGAGACTGAGGGACTCACGTCATTTGTAATGCAAAGCCGGGCTTTTGGCGCACTTAAGCTTAAGGAAGCTGCTGCATCAGCCCACTGGTGAAGTGCCTGTGAAATACACTCAGTACGTTTCTCCACGGTATTTTGCAATATCCCACGAATTAGAAGGATTTATGTCTTTGATACTGCCCTTAGATGAAGGTTTAAAGAGTAAAATTCTGAAAACTGACGTATGAATCCTTTCTCCGTCCCTCTTCCCCTTTCACAGCGTATGCACAGAGCTGACACCTTCTGACATTTGCTGATCTATACGCTCCCTCAGGGGAAGCACTCAGAAGGAGAAGGTATGTGTACCAGCACAGAAATACAGTTTCAGCGTTTGTAGATGCAACAAATTACACTTTGTCTATTCCTTAGATCCCTCTAAAAACTGGAAGACAGCCTAGTTAGACTCCAGTCCTAGCTGAAAACGTGAGGTATGTACAAAGTCATATTAAGATCTATTTAAGATGACTTTCAGCCTTTCCAAAAGTATTGTGTCTTGACCTCGGGAAGAGACAAGAGCTCTTACAGAACAGCCTGTGAAAGTACTTCTCTACTAGGCTGGGAAGTAGGAGAAAGAGTGGTTGCTCCTATATTTAATCACCTGGGAGATGCCCTGACACCACAGCGATGGGGGCCATATAAATACCTACATAGATTAGCTGCAGCTATCCCAAGCACACTGCCGCATCCCTGCATAGTCCCCCCCAAGAAGCCACTGCCCCTTCCGAGACAAACATCCTCACCAAAACCGAGCTCCAAGGTATATTTTGAAGTCAGAGGCGGGATACCGAAAACCTGATCCCAGTCCTGCAGCGAGTGCAAAATCTCTGCTATTTTCATCAGCGCCTGCGAGCAGCAAAGCTCTTACGGCAACACCCGGGGCTAGAAGATCCTGCTCGCGAAGACGAGGAAGGTCACAGCCTGGGCTGTCAGGCAACCTGCGTCCACTCCAGCCTCTTACCTCAGTGGGATCTTAATAGCCAGGTACCTGTCGATGGCCACCGCCAGCAAGCTGAAAATGGAGCTTTGGGTCAGCACCAGCACGAAGCAGGCGAAGAAGAGGCAGCTGTGAAAATCCACTTGGAAGCCGATGCTGATGGTGATGGCGAAAGGGATGGCTAACAAACCCACGGCGATGTCGGCCACCGCCAGCGACACCAGGAAATAGTTGGTTGCGTTCTTCAAGGTACTGTTGATGGCCACAGCCCAGCAGACGAGGACGTTGCCAGCGATAGACAGCACCGCGATGATCAGTTCCAGCACGATATAGGTGGTTTTCATAGTGTCCATGGCGAGGGCCCGGGGCGAGGAGCCAGAGCCGGTCATGAGGAAAAGGTACTTTCCAGCGGGCGCCCGGCCGCAGGTACCAACAGGCCTCGGGGCAGCGCCTCCCGCAGAGGAACACCCATGTCCGGGCTCACGGCCGCCTCCCGCCCGGCCGCGGGGCCGCGCCGCGCCCCGCACCGAGCCCCGCGCCGC
>VZTV01015810.1:31751-42052 GCA_013400875.1 Anhinga rufa
CCCCCCAGCCCCTGCACCAGCCCCAGTCCCGCACCAGCCCTGACCCCCGCACCAGCCCCAGCACTCCCTGGCCCCCGCACTGGTCCCAGTCCCACACCAGCCCTGACCCCCGCACCGGCCCCAGCACCCCCCGGCCCAGTGGCCAAGCCGCCGGGCTGTTTCTCGGCCCGGGTGCTTTGGGGGCGACGGGCCGCTGCCCACCGAGGGCCACCTTGTCAAACAACAAGTGAAAAGTTCCCTCCAGACGTTTCGGCCCACGCCTTCTTGCCGCCCCCGCGACACGAGCCCCAGCCCGTTGGGACACCGCCGGAGGCATTGCCACACGGAGAAAAACCCCCATGGCCAGCGCACCGACCAAAAGTAATAGATTTCACAAAAATCATGACAGGTCTCGGTCCGCAGGCAGTTATCACGCAACATGGCATTTCCTGGTGTAAGAAAACGGCACGATGCCATGAATTGGCAAACGCTTTTCCTCACAGGGCTACAGTGGTTGAGTTTAGGTCTGAGGAGCTTGGAGAAAATTAAAACCCGATGTGGCCACCAAAGAAAGGGGTCGTCTGCGCTGGTGGATCCTAAACCCAGCAGAGAATACGAAGATAAATATAATTTAATAACTACTTATCTTTTCATCACAGCTTTCATGCTTTATATTGTGTTCACCATCAAAACACAACCAGATCAGAGGTTGAACTTCACACCAGCTTTGCAGCATCCAGCGGTACTAAATAATCCGGGACAGAAACTAGAAGAAAAAAAAATCCAAACAATCAAGCAAAATAAACCTCCCTGTAGCAAGCAGAAAGTAAAAGAAATTGCCATTGTTTTTAAACAAAGTTGGAAATGAGATCCCGTGGAAGGGAAAGCTTTCTGGGGATCCAAAGTTAAAGCAGAGCAAAAACACGTGGGGAAAAATAGGATCGAAATGACCTCTGTGGACGTGGCATAAATGGAACCACCCTCACTGACTAGAGATGCTTTGGATCCGACAGGTATGGGGTGGTGAATGAAGCCATTTTGGTCAAGGTGGACACCTCAGGAGCAGAACGCTCCAGGATGGCTGGGAAGCTACAGGAAAGCCGCCTCGGCGGTATATTTAATCCGCTGGGGACGTACGGCAAAGTTCCCTTTGCTCCTTGCAGACAAAAGGGTCCGCGGGCGGGGAGCGTCGCTGCCCCTTGCCCTCCCACCTAACACCTTTGCGCTTCGTATCCTCCAAGCGCTTCGTCGGCACAACGACAGGACCGAGTCTCACCACGGCGCACTGGGCAAGCACAGAACTCCTGCGACTCAGCCGCCCGTGTCCGCCTGGGACTGCACTGAAAGGAATGACAGAGTTTTGAGGAAAACTCAAGACTGCTGGAACGCAGCCCCCCCCCCTCCCGATGCCAGGCTGCGCCAGCTCTCTCAGCCGGATCCTGAACTTGCCTACACTGGTTTGGTTTATTTATTATTTTGGGATAACTGTAGCTTCCCTCGTGCAGAGCCTGTTGTAATCATGTAAACGATGGTAAACTATCATGGAAAAGCACTTTTTCCCCCAAAGCAATGGATTTACATCAGGGTTTTACACGCTTTGCTTTCCTAGCTCTGAAACATGTGCCAACAGAAGCCTTCTGCTGCTTTATAGCACTTCAGTGAAACGAGAACTAACTTTTTGCAGTGGCTACATTTTATTGAAAAGGATCTGCTTTTGTGATCATGGAAGTACTTTTTACAGGCTGAGCCAAGGGAAATTGTGGTTTATCAAGTCAGACACGGACAGAGAAACCATTATTTCAGATGCTGATGAATAGGTTGTTCTCGGCAAGGTCTCTCTGTGCGACAGGTAGTAAGGCACTCTGAATATTATGGATTTCGCATTACATGGAGATTCATGGCTCTCCAAAGCAGCGAAGCCTTTGCCAAGGTCCAGGGGTTTATTCTGGCGTCAACTGGTGCAACTGAACTTACTCTGAATGCAACTTAGGTGCAAGTGGAGCCAAGGACAAACATGCTTAGCTCTGTTGTGCCAAACGTAGTCAAATCCTTCTGGCAGGAAGAGTGGGATGAGCCCATTCCCTGCCAGAGATACCGACCCTGCCCTCCAGCTGCCTTCTTCGAGCCCTGTTTTAAATTATATGCCATTGTACACCCTACCATGAAATACCAACTGAATGTGCGGGCCTTGTAAAGCAATCATCTGAGCAGGCGCCGTGAAACTCGGCAGTTCTTGGGGCTCCGAGGGTGACGAATCCGTAGGTGATAATGTGCATATTTACCGGAGTCTGTAAAGGAGCAAGGAAGTCACACCATTAGCAAGGTAAATATAGCCCAGAGCTTGCAGCTCGTGGAATCCATTCAAGACCCAGAGCATAACAGTAACATGGCAACAGGTCACTGGAGCACTGCTGGATGCTAAGATGTCGGAGACAAATGAATCACCATTACTATTATTTTCCTGGATTCTATTTTACACTAGGGATTTGCCTCTCAACACTCAAGTAGGAAACGGCACCAGCCCTAATCTTCTTCTTTCAAGTGTAAGAACTAATCTGGCTCTTTTGTTCAGAGGGAAACTGATTTAAACAGATCCCACGTTATGAATGGCGATGCAGTGGGAGACAGGATCAGCACCCTGGTGCGGCCATAGCCCACGTCTCTGTGGTTTGGCAGAAGCCCACCAACCTCGTACGTGCTGTTCCTTCTGTCGCCGCAGTCCCCGGGGGAGCAGAGCTGCCGCTTTGGAGGCAGCACGTTTCCTGCAGCCCTCTGTGATCTCTTTTGTGCGAGGCCTTTGTGCCTCTGCACTGTCTCGGGCTTCAGTGAGGACTTCCCTAGCAATCTCTGCCTTGACACCTTCAGCGCTCTCGGCCCGGGCACAAAGAACCGGCGAGGAGCCCCCCTCACACACCTCTCTGCACACACGGGGACAAGGGGCACAGACAGCCCTCAGGGGCAAGGCTGTAAATGCAAAGAAAAGCTCCTGAGTCAGCGACAGCTGGGACGTTCTTGCTGGTCCTGCAGCCGGATTTGCCACCTCAGTGGCCGAGCTCACGTTAAAGAGAGGAGTAACAAGCACTGAAGTGGGAGCGTCTCTGCTTCAGAGGGAGACGGACATCTTCTGGATATCAAAACCAGGAAAAAAATAAAGGTGGATGCCAGATAAAAAGTTTGCCTGTCTTGCCACTACGGGCATATCCATCATATCGACTTTGGCAACCCTTCATCAACCTGCGAGAGCTGCGGTATTGAGTAGAACTGGCTCTTGGGTGGTGGAGGGCGTTAGCCCCGCACCTCGCAGCCTCGCAAGCAAAGCGGCTGCTAGCCATCCCCTTCCACGAAGGGGCAGCTCCATCCCAAGACTGCCCACAGAGAGGGGAGACTGGGGAATAAGGAGAGATGGAGGCAGTCCTTCTCTTTCTGAACAAGCTCTGTTTTGGGGTATAGGCTGTGGCACAGGCCTGTGCCATGGCACGTGCCCTTCTATGTCCACAGAGGTTCTCTCTTCCTCCAGACCTTGCCGATACACCAGCCTCCACAGACGTGTCTCCCCAGGAAGCACTTGCCTTTCTAACCTCTTTTCACTACTTGTCTCCTCTGCAAGGACTGCTGGCGAAGGGAACGGCTAGCCATAGTGGTGATGGTAGGGATTTGGCAAAGTGGACATGAGGAGCTAGACAAAGAACCAGCTTCTGTCTGTCCCGTGGCTGTGCCTGACTGCCGGGGCAACAGACCTCAGCCACAGCTTGCTAAATAGGAACCATTAGCCCAGCTGAACCAGCACGGCCTTGAGTGGTAAAGGGGGTTTGGTTCGCAAGTCTTCACTAGTACTTCTGAGTTGTTTTGTAGGACAAGACCTAGCTTGTCCTGAACCTGACTCCAAGAAAGGATTCCCAAGACACAATATAACCTGTAAACCAAGCAGCAGGTACAAAAGCCCTCTTCAAAGTGCTGCTGCCAATGATGGGCTGAACTACACACAGTCTACGCAAGCGAGGTGAAAGGAACAGAGTTTTTGAGGCTAACTTGGTATGCGGGCAGGTGAAGCAAGTACTCCGCTCTGCCTGAATATTTATTGCCTGCATCGCTGTGCTGAGCATTAGCATGTCAAAGATCCCAGAGGAGCTCTGAAGTAAACAATGATGGAGGTGAATGGCCAAAGGTGAGGTTTGCTGTATCGCTGTAGGCGTTTTTCTGGAAGAGACCTCGAAAGGAAAGCAGGAAAGCAGAGAGTGAAATTCCAGAGAAAACTATTTCCATACTGGAGACTTCAGTCAGTCTGTAAAATCCTTGGAAAACAAACCAGAAGAATCATGGCAAGATTGTAAACTGCGGATCAACAAACTTGGGTTGTCCTGGTCCCCAGGGTCATTGCCAGATAATAAATGTATATTATCCTGGAATTTAAAACTGGTGCTTAAATTATCTGCAAGAACCCATCTTGTAACAATGCAGGTGTGTGAATTCTTTATAAATTGTGGGTTATATCTTACACCTTTCATTTGAAAACAAAAAAGTCACCACAAGACTGAAAAAAAAAATAAACTATAAACAGTGGTGAAGTTAAAAAGGAAGGATTTTGGCTGAGTGGAGGCAAGGGTATGAGGATACCATTTTGAAGACATTTTTAATTTAATCTCTGCATTTGATTTTATTTACTAACCACCTTCTATGATGAAAAGCCAAGTACCTCTTCCAGCAGTATTTTTAAATGAAAGCTGCAGCTCAAGCCAAGGGCATACGAAGGCCTACAGTGCTGAGCCCTGGTTGCAAGGTCTCTCCTCTGCAGGGCTCCTGGCAGGTACTGGGCCCGGTTGTCTCATTTATGTTGGTGGAGCTGGTACAGAGAAATCAATAGGAAGTGTTGTTACGTTTCCAGGCCAACATCAGTCGTGGCAAGCCCAGGGTGAAGCTGGACAGGCAGCGATGCCGTTTGCAATTCAAACAACCGGCGATTGCTTCATTCACAGCTAGAGCTGCTTCCTGGGCAAAACCTTCCCAAGTTCATCGCCCAAAGAAACCAAACTTGCTAAGTGCCTGCTCAGAGCTTCGCTCCCAATCAACACTTCACAGCAACAATAAGGAGAAGTGATTCTGCTCCCCGCCAAACCCTGACAGTGCAGGGAGATGCGCTCTTACCCCCAGCGTTCAAAGCCATTCCGCTTTGTGCAAAAATGTGACATCCGGAGCTCCAAGCGGACACGATGAGAAGACTTGAACCGGTGCAACACAACTGCTCCAAATATAGAATTGTGCTCAACTTGTAGAGAAAAGCTAGATTTAATTCAAAGCCTTCAGCCTGTTTTCTCTGTGCAAGATGGAACAAAGATTTGTAAATACGTGTTATTACTCTTATTACGATTACGTCCAACTGTCAGAGGACAGCTATAGCATGTAGAGAAGCCATGAACCTGTGGTGTCCTCGGCCGCAGCTAGAGCCCTGGAAACCACCCTCAACCTCTAATAGCTAGCCTCCCTTCACAGGCAGATCCATGCAGGTCACTAAGGGGTTAAAGGGTGGCTTAGCTGGGGCAAAGGGAGAACTGCAGAATACACGCAAAAAATTCAGATCAGCCAATGCAGAGGAAGGCACCAGCCTTCCAGTCCCACTCCGGCTCCACACTCAGCTGCCAGCAGACACTGAATTTGCACTCAAACCCTGTTTGAGCATTATTACAGTCCCTACTGCATTTCTCCATCACAAAGAGATGAGATTCTTCTGTTTTGTCCAGTCTCCGTAACTATTGGCAAAAGTGCTGTGCAAACCCAGTGCTAAACACCGTTAAAGCCCAAGAACTTGCTCAGGGTGGTTTCCACCCTTGCAAGACTTTTTCAGAAACCCTCCTAATGTAGTCACTAGGAAAGCAATGTGTTAATCACAGATGAAGGGGAAGAACCTGGACCGCGCTATCCCTTAGGATGTTATTTATATTATCAATATTACTAGTGCCTTTGCAGGCCTCAGACGAACTCTCCCTTTCCAGAACGGCTCTCCAGGGCCTTGGCAGTACAATTGCTCTCAAGGGCTGAGCGATGCATACAATATTATCATTGCTGTGCTATTCAGACACGTTGGGTTGTCTGAACGGAACACTAGTAGCTGCATTACAAATAAGCAAGAGGCCACGCTCGCTGCTTTCACTGCAACTGCCCTGGCTGTAGTTTCTGTTTTGCCAAGGAAAATAGCAGACATTTTATAACTGAAAAAGCCAAGCAGAGCAATGGTGGTAGCCTCGCTTCCCAGGAGCTCAATCCTGTTGGGAGGATGTTGGGTACGTCCTGCAGGCTCACTAACCTGAGGAGTTTGTTCCCTTCCTTGATTAGCGTGGGAGCGGCTTACTATGAGAGAGGAAGGATGAGCTGTCAAAAATTACAGCACATCAAGGTGGAACGAGGGTTTGAGGTGCTACATACTCTCTCTTCTGTTAAGCCCAGAGAAGTGGTAAAATGGAGCTGTGCACAGAAGGTGTACAGCTGTCTGTGTGGAGCAGGTCAGAAAAAGCACTTGCTCCCATGTTAATTCTCTTAATCTTGTTACATTCTCTTTAACCAGCTTAAACTCATGATGTGTGGGTAAGGGTAAAACCTCGGTCATAGCCATGTACTTAAGAAGGGACAGCAGTTCACAGACTAGATATGTGAATAATGTTTACCCACAGTAGCATTTTACAGCTTCCGTTTTCTTCCTGCTATGCTCAATAAAACACGCTGATTGCCCCCATAATCTGACTGCCATCTTTTCTGGGTGACATTCACTTCAGGGTCCTGCTACCCAGAGTCTGTGCCTGTAGGTTTCCAGCATTGAATTCTGAAAAACTACACCTGTGAGACTTCAGCCACCTGGTTCAGACCTTTACAGCCCATCAGGGCTCCATCTGGAAGACTTCTTATTGTACTCGCATTGTTTATGCTTCTCTGCCATCTATTGTGGCTTATATCTTTCAAGCACATGGATGACCAGGACAACTTCTCAACTAATGCTCGCCTGCGCTGGCTTCCTGTCCAAACAGCACTACAGCTACTGCAGCCTAGAAAGAGGAGAGATGCAAAGCTGTTATTTTACACACACTGGTGACACTGGTAGTTGGACAGCTCAAGAAGATGGAGCAAGATGCTTGCTTGGCTCTGGAAGCTGGTCAGTGTAGGGGGGTCAGGGAGGACCTGCTTCCTGCATACTGCAGCTTACGTCCCATTTCCCTTCTCCTGAGCCACGTGCTCTTTAAAAAGCCAACTTGAAAACATGGCCATTCTGAATTACAGCACCACAGAAATTTCTGCTCTTCCAAGAAACGTTCTGGTGGTGATGGTCTCTGGAAAGCATGATGGCTCTGAAAATTTTGAAGCCCGGTGTCTCTGGGAAGACCTGCTAGGAGGCAGAATGGCCACTCTAAGTAAGCAAGCCGGGTAGTTCAGAGTTATAACAGAACCATGATCTGGGGTCCCATCCATTTGGGTATCAGGCCTGGGAATCTGGGGTAAAACGAGCACTATTAATGACTGAGGGAAGACATGAAAGGGCTGACTCAGAAGTGGGGGAGTTTGAAAAACACATTAAGAAGCTTTTCCTGAAAACAAGAGTTTCCTTTTCATCATGTGTCATGGAACCACAAATGGGTTCACATAGGTTGAAACCATGTTTGTGACTAGCACACCTGCCTCAGATCCCAGGGAAGGTCTCTGACCGTTTTNNNACAGTGGTGATGCAAACCAATAAAAACCTCTCCATCTCAAATAGAAGAACATGCACCAGACAGGAAGGGAATTACTCTTTCCACCCCAATCTGTGTTCTCTGAGCATTAGGAGACATTTGGCAACGCAGCAAAGCAGTCCTGAATCTTGTCATCTCACCCCATCTATGACCAGCCACAAATAATCCTGGAAAAATATTCGCCTCAACTCTCATTTTCAGTCTCTTGCTGAACCACTTGCAAACATATCCGCATATATTACTCACTGACAAGCTCCACGGAGAATCCAGCTTCTCCCAACAAATAAATCAAAGCATCTGGTGTATATTCTGAAAAGAGCTGAGACGGTACAGCCTGTAAGCTTCTAACAGCTTACTTCAGTCACGGAAACACCAAGTCCAGCAGTAAGAGACGGCAGGTCTTTGCAATCAATTGTTCCTAAGCAGGATCTATTTTCTGAAAGATAACAAGGGAATTCACAGACCTTCATATTGCAAATGGCTGAATATAGCAAATTCTGACAAAAACAAGACTTGTCTTACATCTTTTCCAGCTGCAGATCCTGATTGCTGGGCTGTTCATTTTTGCTGGCTTCCCAGCGTACAAGTATTGTGGCAAAGGCACTGGCACAGCTTCGGTAACCTGCTGAAGTCAAGCAGCAGAGCAGTGGGTCCATTTTAACATAAATATTTTTCATGAGTGGCCGTTTGGCTGAAGCTTTGAGTCGCAGTCTGCGATAGCATGACTCTGTGTTTTGTAGCAATGACAGTTCGGGCGAGGATTGTGGGGACGGGTTTTTAAAAAGCCAACAAACAGAGATATCTTGCTTGATCATTTTTTTAAAATCAAAGCAAACATGAACCAAAGCGGCCGCAATAACAGGTATCTCGGTACCCACTGGTATCTCCCGACTGTACAACGAACAGACTGACTCTGACAGCAGTGTCTCAGGACATTCATAGCTCTTTATAGGCAAAGAATGGGACTGAGGCTCATCACGTGCAATTTTGCTCACTAGTCTGTAAGGCAGGAAGAATTTTTGCCTTTCCCCAACCCAGGACTCGAGAGACCCTTCAAGAAGTTACCGCGTGCTACCAGACATGAAGGATGATGTCCTAGAGCATATGTAACACTTCGATTTAAGGGGGAAACCCTAAAACCCTCACTTACTGCCGTTACGATAACACGCAGGCAGAAGTTACCAACTTTATGTCTCAGCCAAGATCTGGCTGGGTCCCCGAAGATGGAAATGAGGTCGTCAGTCACACACCGTTTTGAACACCAACCTGTAACCAGCCTGTGTTACAGGATGATTTCTACTTGTGTCACGAATACAGGTGGGGCATCCGGATAGATCACAGCTTCCCTGAGCAGGGCTGGGGAACCAGGATTTCACCCCATTGGGACTAAACGACCGTACAAAACCCATCTGGTCTGATTATTAATTAGTTCTGTTATAATACCGCATATTAACTTTAGCTTGTGGTTGGAGGTTGTATAAACCTCTAGTAAATACAGCTGTTGCCCCAAAGGTTTTATAGCTAAAAAAAAGACGAGGACAGACAGGAGGACGGAGAAAATAGATCAGGATTGGGAATTTAGACAGACATGAACTGCCTTATACCAAGGTCACGCAGCCAAAGAACTTACGTAGTCAGAGTCCTGCTCTTTACACTTTAAGCACACTACAAGCCTGCATTCCTGGTGACGGTGAGACTTCCAGATAGCGAGACAGGGCTGGTTCTGAGGATTTTTTTTTTCAGAAGACAACTGCAGTGCAAATATTGAGTCTCGTGCTTTCTAAGTGAGCTAGAGGAAACCTTCAAAATAAAGTGTGGTGGCAGCTTGAACATATTAGGAACTCTAGTTTGCTGTTTCACGTGGTCGCACCTTGTCCAGGAGGTGAAGCTGCCGAGATCAGACAAATCATCAAAACAACATTGCTTTGCCTGTGACATTGCCACAAGAAAGGACCAGCCCAGCATTAAAAATCCAGGACTAAAACACAATACTTAGGCAGGGAAAGGCAAAGTAGTCTGGATTATGTAAATGAGAACTTTTTCCCGTAAGGTTTCATCTACCCAGCTGGGCACAAACGTACCCAAAAGGCTTGAAGAGATTTAAATGCCCATTTCTTTTACCGTCCCGCTTTCTTTCCTGACTCAACAATTTTGTTCTAGTATCGCCACTACCCTCAGGAGATAAAAGCAGCCTCTGTGAAAAGTATTCCGGGATTCCATCTCAGCACCTTTGAAAGCTCTGTACATAGGTTGGACAGTGGCTGGAGCACAGCATCCATGGGGCTGAATCCCTCCGCAGCAAGGCAGGCCTCCACAGCCCTCTTCGTGCAGGCTGGAAAAGGAATTCTCTCCAGGGGCACAGTCTAGAATTTAGGAAACCCTCCTTTACTCCAGGAAGAGTGTTTACAATAGATGTCACCATGAGCATCATTGCTTGGCATTCTGGTTTTGACAGAGAATCATAGTTTTTGCCCTCTTTTCCATAAGTCAGCCCTACCTGAAATTCCACCACAAACTTCACTTTCCCTAGCAGCATCACCAGTTGGATGGTGATGTTCAACCTGCAAGACATGGACTCAGTCAGGACGTTCTGGCTTCCTTTCAAGAGAC
>VZTV01015819.1:6852-27888 GCA_013400875.1 Anhinga rufa
GGGGCCGGGGCCGTGCGGGAGGGCGGGGGCCGGCCGCGCCGGCTGACTTCGGGGCGAGAACGCAGCTCCCAAGCGCTCCTCCCGCTGCTTTATCCCATCGGCACGCTTATTTGCAAAGTTTATTTGATTCCAAAACCACCTCAAATGGACTTGAGAGTCCCGGTCGGATGGTGCTGCCTAAACTTGAGGGAAGACTTTAGACCAGCCCCAGAAGTGCAGAGGCAATTAGCCACTCTCTCTTGGCTTCCAGCTGTGCTCCGCTTTTCATACTTTGCCTGCAGCTTGCAATTTGGGATGCTGTGGCATGGGACAAAAGGGTTGAGCCATCCAGGGGAGGGTCCGGCAGAGGATGGCTGCAAACAGTGAGAAAAGGAAACGATTAAATGGATATGAAAGCCACAGAAATTCAGAGCCAACATTCACTGGCTTGCTTTGGTTAAAATGAAAACAAGCAGTGACGTTCCTGTCAGCTGCATGTAGCAGTTTGCACTTGAACTATTTCCAACCAGGAGCTCGATTCTTCCCCAGCTTTTGCTTAGGGATGGTGCTCAAGGAACAAATTGTTCTGCTGCAGAGCCTCTGCTAGAAGTCCTGGCTTCCGAGCTCGCTGGAGGCGAGCAGCTAGGAGGGTGGGTTTTGCAGGGAGGGAGGGAGGGGTGGGCCACAGCATGGGAGCCGATTGCTGAACGTCTCAAGGACAATATTGCAGCGCCAGTGCATTTTGGTGGAGGAGTCTTTTCATAAACACAGTATGTGTAAGGTCACAACCTCCACCTCCTCCTTCTCTTTCTTCCCATAACTGAGGCCAAGTATGTCTTGCAAAACAATGTTTCTGGAATCCCAAGAAAAGCGTGAAAGGCTGGGTAAGGACTGGGTTATGCGCTTTGATGTTGCCCGTTAAATGCCCTGCGTGGCTTTTCACAAACCTTGTGTAAAACACCAGGCTTATATATTAGCCAGAAACATTGTGGTACGGAGTGTTAACTCCTGGAGGGAAGGAGCTTCAGATCTCAGGGCAATGTGGGATGAGCTGAGAACAGCCTCTCTCTGGGCCTCTGTCTAGCGTTCAGAAGGAGCCTTTCGTGCCCAGCGGACTGGGGAGACGGTCACAGCAGTCATAAAAATGCATGCTGCTTCTTGGCCCTGCCAGCCCAGACCGAATCAGCAGATGTGTTTGAAAGGTGTCCGAGGTCACGCTTCTGGTGTGTACTTGAGAAGAGGGCTGCGTTCTCACCCGTCTTGCCCAAAGTCACCCAGGAGTTTGTGGCAAAACAGATGTATTGATACTCATACTGTAAGCTACTGCCCCAGCCCTTGGCTGCACTTCCTTGTGTCCACGCCAGGCTGGATGCTGGCTTGGCCTGCTGGGGCTTTGACCCAGACCACAAAGACAGTTTGATGAGGTCAACGCAAACACGAGCCACTAGACAGGGTGGTGGGAGGCCGCTCACCCGCCAGCCTCAAACATCTCCCACGAGACTTTCTCCGTCTTCTGGTCATCACAGTGGCAGCTTCTGTGAAGAGGGCCACCGTGCGGGACAGCCACTCCATGCACAAACTGCACCCAATCCTTGGAAAAGGCCCCTTCAGGTGTGCAGATGTGCAGCGAGGCACCTTTGCAGGCTGTTACCTGTTGTTTAAGAACTTTGCTGGAGCATGTGGTGCCAAACCACTGGCAAAATGCTCCCTCATCTGTCACCCTGGGGAGCCGCACTTCTTTTGGATCCTGCTGCAGAGAGAGCTCTGACCCAGCATCTCGGGGAAGGGAGCAGGAGGGACGTGGGCTGCTCAGCAGTGGTGTTGCAACTGACTCTTCCGAGACTTCCCTCAGCTGTGTGAACCTTCATCGTGCTGTGGACCTTCTTCCGGTGATAAGCATCGCTCTGTAGCTGCAGCTGAGGCAGGGACTCAGCCCACACACGTGGTAGACATCTGGAAGTATTTCTGTAGCCTTCAGGGCCTCCTGGCAGTTAGGACTGTAGGGTGGGGAGTTGTAATCTCCACACTGATTTTGAAACAATGGCAGGAGAGGACATCCATCCCATCAGCCCTGCAGGTTAGAGCCTCTTTCAGTGTCCTTCCAGATAGGAGACAGCACTTTTCTGGGTTTCTCAAAGAACCTAAGTGCTGTGAGATTCAAAGAGTGGAAGTTCCGGCTTTTGCCATTTCCCACCACAAATGGACGTGGTCTCCTTAAGGCGCTGTCTAAGGTGGGATTCTGCACAGAGAGACCACAGACAGGCAGGATCCTGCCGGCGTCAGTCATTCATGTGACAGCTTTTGCACAGAAAGAAGTCCTTGGGAGACAGGGGACTTGGGCTTCCTGCTCGTGGCAGATGGGCTCTGAGGTATCTGCACACTATCAGGATCGTGTCTGAGAAGGTCCAGAAAGTCTGAGAAGAAATCTAGAAAACCATGTTTCCAGCAGCAGGTCCTGACTGTGTTTGAGTGCTTCTTTGTTTTTTCCCAAGTGGAGCTGGAGAGGGAGGGCTTGTTTTGCACATCCTATTTGAAAGCTCTTCCTCAGGAGGAGGAAATGCAGGGCTGCCACTGCTGTTGGCCTTTGCTGTCGCCGTCGGCAGGGGCGGCAGCTGGAGATGGGGCATCCAGCGGAAGAAGGGAACGTGTCTGGGAGCAGCTTATTGGTAGATGCTCCTCCTCACCCACCCTAGTGCTATGACATGCTGGGGGTGGCAGGGCAGGAGGCAGGACCCGGATGGGTGCAAATGGGGCAAACACTGCCACATTATCCCGTTCTTGATTCCTGACACTGTTTGCTCAAACCTCACCTCCCAGCCAAGGTGGGAATGAGTCTTGCAGCTACCTCCTCTTCTTCTGCCTTAAAATACATGCTTGAGACGCAGGGATCGGTCACAAGTAATTGAAAGACTTGAGCTCCTTGGTTAACTGGGGTTGCATTCCATACCCTCTCTCTCTCTCGCCTTATCTCCCTCTCTGTATTGAAAGGGTCTGAAGGAGGTATACCTGCTGGGAGGGGCAGTCCTACTGATTTGTTACAGGCAACACCATGTGGGCATGAGTAAAGCAGCCTGGAAACAAAGCACTCAGCTACATAAGGCTTAATATGCAAAATACTCCATGAGACACACATCTTTTTCCACCATAGATATATTTCCAAGGGGGTAAAAGTTCATTAAATTTATATTTGAAAAAACTGACCAAATAAATGTCCAGTCGAGCTTTCCATATGCATCACGGTGCCTATTGTAGGGTTTTCCGTGCAATGCTCGGCAGTTTTTGCTTGTTAAGAGGTACTGCCCACCAGGGAACAACTTTGTTGTTAAATAGCAAAAGGAAGGAGCCAGTTCTTGGCCCTACATAATTCGCCTTGACCTTGTACTCGGGATTCTCTTTCTGCTGCTTGTTTCCCAGACCTCTCGGTCTAATGCCTGTGTTCTTTGTACAAAAATAGTGAAGCCATGCAGAAAAAGGTATTTCCGTTGCAGCCAAAACTTCCTGCTGGAGGACAAAGAAAGACACAGTTGAGAAGAGTTTGAAAGGATGGAAATTACCCTTGCTAATAACCCACACCTGGCAGGTGCAGGGATCCAGCCGGATCCTGGAGTGGGTTGCTCATGGGCAGGACCATTGGGAACAGCCGGAAAAAAGTGCCCTACTTGATTCCCAACTCCTTGAGGCTGTCTGGCTGCTGTCAGTGCTGTGTCAGCAGGGCACGGCGAAGCTGCCTGCGTTTGCCCTGGGGGAGCAGGCAGCGATGCCCTGGTGCTCCCCCCTGGCTGGGCTCATGCTGTGCCCTCACACTAGCATGCACAGCTGGCTCGGGGTTTGCCCTGCTCCCTGCTAGGGAGCCACTACCCGCATCCCATCTCTACCCTCGCGCCCCAGCAGCCTCTTTGTAGCTAATCCCAGTGCCGAGGCTGTGCAGGAGATGGATGCTGTGAAGTTTTCCAGCTGCTTTCCAGCATTGCCTTTAAATGGATTGGCCCTTTGCTCTCTGCCTATGAATAAGCGTAGCTGTGCTCAGGTCCACTGCCAGCTCTGGCAGGCAGGGCAGGCCCGGACACAAAGCAGAAGCCTGCTGGCAGGCAGGTACAGGCAGTCAGGGGTGCCACCTCCGGTGGTCCCTTCGTCAGGAGGGGAGGCCCGTAACAGCGTGGGAGCTGCCCTCTGCTGCTGCCATCACCCAGCTGTGCACAGATGTTCAGAAGAGCCTCTTCTGGAGTTGGTGGCTTCAGTAATTTAGGCTGAAATTAATTTTGCAGTGCACGCACTGAGGCTGTTCGTGGCCAGCTAGGACCTGGGGCAGGAGGACCATGGTACCCACTGCCATGCAAAGCCAACTGGCATAAAGAATTAGGGTTGTGTGGCTCAGCTCAAGCCAGGCAGAAAAACAACCTCAAAAGCACCAACCCCCATCAAAAAGCTAGCAGGATTTTTGGCATGACGATCTCTCTGAGCTGAAAAATACCAGGCACGGACTTGTTGCCTAACCAGCGCAAGAAGGGACGAATACCCCCGAGTCTCTCTTATCGTTAGCTGCCAGCAAATACCTGCTTCGAGGGACATGTTGTAACTGCTGGAAATACTGCCAAAGCTGCCTCATTACAGCCCAAAGGCCTCACAGTTTGAAGTCCCTGATGCTTGTTCCAGCGGGGTTGGGGTCTCCAGGGTGTTTTGCCATTGCCAGTCAAGGCTTTGTCTATATTTTATGCTCACTTCTTTCTTGGTGGAAGCCAAGTTCTTGACCAAATGCAGCATACCACAAAGCGTCTCTCAGCAGACATCAGAGGACAGTGTTTCATTCTCCAGGGAACTGGTGCTGCTTTGTACCTACCTACAAAGACCTGCTGGAGGTAGAAACTCAGGGCCTCTGTGGGTGAAGGGTAGATTTGCTGGCTCGCCAAGCAGCCTGCTTTATTTCTCTTGGTCTGAACATGGCTTGAATTGCCGTGGCTCCATGAAATGAATTTCCTGGCTTTAGGAACGTACAGGGGTTTGCCCTGTGTGGACGAAGGCTCAGCACCTTGCAGGATCCATCCCACAGGCTACA
The DNA here is from genome assembly GCA_013400875.1 of Anhinga rufa. Lineage (NCBI taxonomy): Eukaryota > Metazoa > Chordata > Aves > Suliformes > Anhingidae > Anhinga > Anhinga rufa. The sequence goes on from VZTV01015819.1 coordinate 11,885, forward strand.
GAGCTTCTGAACAGGAGGACCAGGAGAGAGATTCTTTTAAAGCTGACTGTAACCAGCACTAAACTTACCTAAATCTCTCTTTCACCAGCAAAAAGATCCCAGTCACAAGAGCTGAGCTGTCCCGCTGGAGGGGTATCATTTTGGCTTGCCAGAAGCCCAGACAGCATCCCTCCTGGAAAGGGTTTTTTGCTGAGGTGCCACCCACCAGCTCTGGGGCTCAGGAAAAGGTGGGTGCAAGGCTCGGCTGTCTACAGAGCTTAAAAAATGGGCTGATGGACGTAGGATTGTGGCTGCCAGGCTCTTCTGGAGAGTGATAGCCCCAGGGATAAGTACACCCTGCCAAATTCCTGCCACTTTACACCAGCAGTGGTTTTGCTTTGCCGGTGCCTCAGTGTCCCATAAAGCTACATCTCCGCTGCAAACAAAGAGGTGCTGAGTTCCCACAGGTCAATTTTAAAACAAGAAACATAAATCACATCTGCTGGCTCATTCCATCCAAATTCAGCTGTTGAGGCTTTGCCAGAAATATTTTAGTTTTGAGGATGGTTTGTTTTTTCTTTTAATCCACTGCCAGAATAGAGCAGAAACGGTGGCTTGGGGGGAGAACCTTCTGGGAGATGGCAGACTACTGTTATCGCTGACGTTGGCTCATCTTTTCCTGATACAGCTGCCTTAAATTCAAAGGCTCCCAACTCTTTTGGACGCCAGAGAGCATAGTTCATATCTGATCACATTCTGCAAGACACTCTACTGCATTTGTGCTTTTTAGCTAGAGGGTGGCATAGATTGCTTTAGTTCTTTCCTCCTGTTCTTTCTTTCCTGGATCTTAAGGGACTTAAAAGAATATCCACATTTTATGAATGCTTTCTTCTTTGCTGGGGAAGGAGAGATTTAGACAAGTTTTTGCTAAGTCATCTGTGGTTGGAAATGAACCGAATTCCCTAATTCTCCTGGGAAGGTGGTTTGGGTTTCTGCATCAGCTGGGAGTGGGGGTCTTGCAGCAGTGGCCTGCTACCCACTTTCTCCCACCACAAGGGAAAGCGTTGCATTTGCAGGCCGATCTTGCCAGCTTTTTTGTGCTGCATTCAGAGGGTCTGTGGCAGAGCAGAGCTGTGCAGGTGCATGGTGGGGTTACACCTTTTGTTTTGTACTACAGGTCCTTTCAGCTGGAGCGTGGTGTGGGAATGTGATGTGATTCAGTGTGGTGCTTGCTCTTCCAGCACATGGTGCACTGGGATTTTGAGACAGAGTTTCTAGGGCTGAAGCTTTATGCTTGTATTTTTAGCATTCATCTGTAACTTTGGGTTTTTCCACTGTTGTAGGATAGGTCATAAATTCCTCCTTAAAAGGCATTTAGTTATTTGAAAAGGTTTTGGTTCATTGGAGCTTGAGTTTTTATGGTTACTGTGCTAAAATCTTGTTAGGGAAGCTGTTTAATATATTACTCGCAGGTCAGCATCTTGGAGAGCACCAGTATGCCAGGGACTATGCAAACATCTCCACTGCCCAAGAGGATCCCATATTTCACCTCTGTCTTCACTCTCAATCATCACAGCATATCCAAAATCACTTGGAAGGAATGATGACAGATCAGCAAATTCCTCCCCCATGTTTGTTTTTTCTGTTGCTGGAAAGGCATGCTGTGTTTAAAAAATGCGTTTAATCCTTTGTTGGGCTGAGGTTGATTGAGGTTCATATTAAATAGGAGATTACCACGTAAGAGTCTAATCAGGATGGACTTTTGAAAGCCCTACTTGCTTTTCCATGCATAAATGCTGCCATGCCTTGTTTCTATGTCTCCCACTGCAAGCTTTTCACATTCTTTCCAGGCTTTAGCTCATGGTCCTCCTTGTGCCATAATGGCAGTTTTCTTAGTACAACTGAGTCAAGGTCACACAAAGAGAAGAGGGGAGGTGATGGCTGGGAGGAGAGAAGTTTCTTGATAGAGCTTGTCTGGGAGGTCTGGGACAAAAAAGAAAAAACAAATACGCATCCAGATGTGGCTGAGAAGCAGCAAGAGTGTTTGCAGAAAGCTACAGCATGCTTTGGAGACCGGCAAAAGGAAGGGGAGGTGGGAAAAAAGAGCAAGATGAGGGAAGAGGCAGGAGAGAGGTTGGCTGGTGGCAATCCACTAGCAAGGGCAGTGTCATCTCTGCTCAGAGGGCTTGCCCGTTCCCCATTTGGCTGCTTCCAGGGGTAAGTGTGGTTGTAAGCTTACAGTTGAGTTTCAGAGCAGCCTCAGCCATTTTGGCCTCTCTGTTACCCCAGCTTTGAGATTCAGATTGCGTTGAGGACACTGCTGGATGCAGCAGAGCACTGAGCTAGGCACAAGGCATGCAGAGGCGCAGCCTTTTCTGCGGCGCAGTGCTGGGGCCAGCACAGACCCATCCTGCATGCTAGGTAAGAGAGAAAGCGCTTGGGGTTCTGTTCTTTGCAGTGCCGCCCTGTTCTCCCTCCCACCTATATGTAAACTCCATGGAGGACCGGTTAGTAGCCATATAAAGGTCATGCACAAGGTCTCTGAAGGCGGCATTCCCGAAACATGGTAAAACAGCAGGGATGGAATTTCCAGCTGTACCGGTCTGCTCTGTGCTGAGCCTGGTGGGCTGGGAAGCAGGAGGAGATCCATGGCACACAGACGGTGGACCTGCCTCATGCTGACTCACTCTTAAGTCTCCAGGGCTCAGGGTGAAGCTGCGTTCATGTTTGCAGCCTTTCCAGGGTCACTCGGCTGCTGAAGTCTGAGTGGGAGCATCCGAGCAGGCTTAGCATCCAGCATGTCCTTTGGTCTGGGTGTCTTGGGAGTTTCCTTCTGTAACTCCTTAGTCTCTTCAAGGCCAGGTTAAAGGAGGGGGAGCAATGCCTTCAGAAAGAGGTACAGAGGGATGCTTGTAAATCTGCCAGAAAGCAGCAGGCAGCTTTGGGAACGGGGAAGGACAGAAACTGCTTGCACTTCCCGTCTGTTGCTGCCTCTTGCAGAGCACTGGACTGGGAGGGAGCAGCTGACACCATGCCAGCCAGCTAGAATGAATAGATGCTGCTTACGGAAGGTTTCCCCTTCTCCATATAAAGTAATTTTGAAGGGAAAGTACTTTCCCAGCAACTTAGGAGACTGGAGCGGATCTATTTTCAGCCTTGCGAGAGTTTGTGCATGTGAACCATGTCTAGCTTTTGCTTTGATTTGCTGCCTCATGGGGAGTGTTCCCAGTCTGCTTCACCCGGGGCTGTGGCACAGCAATGCAGTTCTTGGGAGGGCTGGCTGGAAACCAGGCTGGCGCCCACGTGGGCTTCACCGTGCGGTACGCAGGTTCACGTGTTCATGGTCAGGGCTTCCCACACACATCCAAGCGCCAGGGCATACCCCACAGTGCTTAATGTCAAGCTTATTTTTGCCTTTAGTGACACACCTGTAGCCCCCTTGATTTTAGAAAAAAAGTTCTTGCTCTGCTTGCTGGGGTGTGATTTATTTGTATGCATGCGTGGACACCAAAGGAGGATCAGTGAGGACCAGCTAACCCTGAGCTGTGATAGACCATCCTGGTACCAGCGAGGGGCAGGTGGGTGGGCTGGAAGATGCTGGATCTCTGCCTGCTGTGGCTGAGCAGAGGAGAGGTGCCTGGCATGGGAGGGGTGTCAGGAACAGGTGCCAAATGATAGCCCCATCAAGCAAATCACAGGCTCTGCCGCATGCTGTTGTGGCAGAAAAGCAACTGCATAACAGCAGTGGAAACTCCTCTCCAGCTGCTGCTTTTGACATAATGCAGGCTGTCAGCTCCCTGTGATCTGCAGAAAAAACAGCCCCCATGCTTTCAGGCTCCACTCACAGGGTGAATGAGCTCGCTGGCTCTGTAAATAAGCCCCTTCCCAGGCCAGGGAGAGCTATTTGTCTTATGAACAATGGGCAGAGCACAGAGGAAATGCCTGAAGTGTCTGCGAAGAGCAGCTGATCTCCATCAACAGCCTGTGCTGTCCTCTTGGCCAAGGAGCTCCTGCGCAGTGAGGGCAAGTACCAGCAGGGAGCATCCTGTGCATCCCCAAGTGCCCCTGGCTCAGTCCCTGGTGGGAAGCAGAGACCGTTCAGCCACATTGATGGTGATGACCATTTTCATCAGCAGGTGCAACCCACAAGTCCCCAGCCCAAAGGAAGCAGACGGAGAAACATTCCCCTTTGTGGCCAGTGCTGCAAGTAGAGCAGCAAGGCCTCTAAGATGCAGGCTGTAGGATGAGGGCCAGGGGGCCACTTGCTGGCAGAAATCAAGTTATCTGCTCTGTACAAGGTAGGCTTGTTTCCAGTCCTGCTGAGCACATGGTGGCCTTGCTTCCTTCACAGGACCCCCAAAGCAAGAGGGATGACTTGCAGGAGGGAATGTGCTCACATCCTCTGAAGTCCCTGCAAGGCTCAGGCATCCCCTGCCTCTCCTGTTGTGGCAGGTTGCTGCGTCCCCTGTCCTTCTCTGGCTGCTTCAGGGGACTGTGGGAGAGAGCGTGAGGGGCACCAGAACAGGCAGTAAGCAGGGTGGCTTCCATACACCTGGGTGTTAGCTCGCTGTGGCGGGAGTCTAGCTCCTGCTGTGGCCTGTCGTGATTGGACTTAAATATGATGACTTCTTGGCCTTTCTCATATATTTTTAGTGGAGGAAGAAGCCCAGCTCTAGACTTTTGGCTATCTGGATTTAAGTCAAATATCCCGAGAGACCACGCTGACTCTTCCCATGACACGGTTGCATCTTTCGGGATGTGTATTCCCTTCCGGCCTCAGGGCTGTTGGATAGAGGCAGAGGCCTGTGAGTGCTCCCAGTTCATTTTGCAGCCAAAGGCAGTCTCACGTTACTCCTGGTTAGATCAGGATGTATATCCCGCTCGAGCTGGGGGCTGCCTCCTAACGGCCAGGCTCTCGCTGTGCTGTGGCTGCTGTGCTGAGCCAGCCGGAGCTTCGCTGTGAAGCTGTGCAGGCAATTCCCCTTTCCAGGGAAGATAAAGAATTTCTTCTCACCCAGGAGGTGGGTAGAAATTCCCTTTCTCTTTTCCCCTGCCAGCAGTTGCTGCAGAAGAATCCTGTTGTGACCTGCTCCTGGCAGGGCGAGCAAACATCCATGTGCAGAGGGTGTCCGGGCTTGACACAAGGGGAAGCTCAGTGGCAGCCGAGACTGAGACACCTCAGGCAGTGGGTTTAGTGGTGCGTTGAATGCTGCCAGCTTCCAACCAGGGAGGAATTGAGCCAGATGCAGGAAAGCATAACGGTGCCTTAAAATCCACCTGGCTTTTAACGTAAGAGTCAGGATCTCTCCTTTTCTGCAGTGGGAGACGGTGGTCATTTGGGGGCAGCTGTGTTTCTCCTGCCTCACGGAGAACTCCAGCGACCAGTGATAAAGATGTTGTCATACAGGGGCAAAGGTAGCCCTGCCCCTCAGGGACAGGCCCCAGGCTGTGCCCTAGGAAGGGCACCTTGCATGTGGAGGGTTTCGCATGGCTGGAGCAGAAGGCAGCAGCAGGCTACGCTGGGTACACATCTGCTGGAGGCCCTTGCAGAGCCTGGGGTGAGCTAAGCTGCCTGGGGACATCCGGGTCCCACCGGAGCTGCCAAGCGCCCTATTGTCTCTATTGTTCAAGGGACACCAGAAAAAGAACAGCTGGGCCGTGCAGGAAACAGCCGCGCTGGGGAAGGGGAGCAGAGTGCATGGCCTGAGGTGGCCCAGTCCTGAGGGTGGCAATACCCTGGGCTGACCACAGCCCCGCTGCTGCGCAGGGGCCAGGCAGTGCTTTGGGCAGGAGCGTGCCAGGGGTCTAGCCCTGCAGATCACCCCACTGTGCTACGCTGCGGTTGTACTCGGGGGAACAACCTCCAGTGAGGTGTTGCTGAGAGTGCAGAGCTGGGCATGGTCTGGAGGTACGGATTTGCTCTGGGCCGCCTGGAGCAAGGATAACTCCAGCACCCTTCCATATGGGAAAGGGCGCTGTGACTCCGCCACACTCCTCTTGTGGCCAGTGCACAGGAATCAATTAATGGAGATGTACAACCAACAACAGGGCATGCGATGTAATGAAATGATACTTAAATCCTTTTCTCAGCTGAGAGACTCAGTTCTGTGCAGATGAGGAGCAACCTGGGTTGTGGTGTCTGCCAGGAAACCAGCCTGTACTGAGCATTAGGTGTGGTTTTAACCATCACCTGGGGCTACACATAAAAATTCCCTGGTTCTACACAGCTCCCTCCTGTTAAAACCAGGACTGGGATACCTCTGTATGGAAAATTTGGATTGCAGCCATCCCTGGTCTCTTAGCAGCTTCCCACCAGCAGGCCATGTATAATCATTCCTGGACAGGGAAGTCTCAGAAGAGAAGAGCAAACACTTCTCTGGGATCACACCAGCTGCTCAGAAGTGGGGAGCCACCTCGGCACCCCCTGTGCTAAGAGAGAGGAATGGCTGATGTCCTCGGGCTGGTGATACCAGTATGGATCTGCCCCCAGATCCCACAGAGGAAAAAAACCCTCCAGCTTTCTGCTGGAAGATGTTGGTGCAGTGGGATGCACCTGAAACCTGCTCCCCACTGCCTGCAAGAGGGCTGCTGGGCAGAGTGCACGTGCAGGGCTGAGGTCAGTGCGTGTTCAGGACCCCAGAAGGAGCATCAGGACCCAAATCTGCCCCTCTTCTATGGAACTGGGAATGAGCCATGGCCTGTGAGCCAGCATACCCAGGGGCTTCAGTCAGACTGGCTCTGGAGTACTTGTTCACGTAGGAGATGCCTTCTCCTCATGGAGCCTAATGGGAGCTTCAGTTTCCTGTTACTGCTTGCATCTTCAGAGCAGCAGGGGAAAATCTGCTGTGTTCTTCAAGTTATCCGTAAGTGGAAATAAACAGTATGTGCTCCTTTGGTTTGCACTTTCTATTGTGGGGAATTAATGGCTGCATTTTGCAAAACAGCCCCACTAAAGAGGGAGCGAACAGAAAAGGCCATTCTTCCCTTCCTGGGACATGGGTTGCGTCTCCAACATTTCCCAGCCTGAGGGGTAAACATCTCCAGCCAGATCTGCAAAACAGCTCTGTTCCCGTCTGGCTTTGGAAACCACTCCCTGTTTAAACAGGGATTGGAGCTCTTTGGGGGAAACAGAGCTCCGCATTCACCTGGTCCCTTCCCGGGTCCCCCCAAGGAGAGCTCTGCCACCCTGCAGGCAGCCTCCTTTGGCTGAATGTTGCACACAGGTAAAATGGGAGCAGCACAACACTGAATTCTGCTAGCCAGCTGCCACAGGCTTTCCTGCAGATTAAAATCATGCTGGGAAAAAGAATGCTGCAAAGCTGGACAAATTGTCTGTGGCATGGGAGAGCGAGCAGGACCCACCCTGTCTGCTGGGGGTCCTCTCCATGCCAGCTGAGTGTCAGCAATGCACTTGGTGGCTGCATGGTGAGCAAAGGCAGCAGCTTGTAAAGTTCTGCTCAGCCCCTGAGAGAACAGAATACAAACGCTATCTTACTTCTGACCTCAGTCTTTCAAGTAGATGGGCTGATCACCTGAACCGCTCAACACTTGACTTTCCATCTGGGGCAAGTGCCCGTCAGCCTGAACAGCTTAAGGTCGGATGGATATGTAGCTTTGGAGAGGGAAGTCCTGTGATGTGGAATCAATCCAGCAAGCTTTGCTCCAAGCAGGGCTCCCCTTCACCTTATCCTCAAAACCCATCAGAAGTGACTGGCCCCACTTAAAAGGCTAGCAAGGAGACAGGCTTGCAGTCACCCAGTGCTTAAAAGCATTTCTCCCTTTTTGCAGGCCCCTCCATCGTGACCCCTCCTAAGGACATCTGGAATGTGACAGGAGCACAGATCTACCTGAGCTGTGAAGTCATGGGCATCCCAACCCCTGTCCTCACCTGGAACAAGGTAAGGGCCCTGGTAGGAGCCCTGAGAGCACAGCAAACCTGAGGCAGCAAACTTGAAACTGCCTGGTAAGCATAAAGGCCAGAGCAGCTCCCTCTTCAGAAACACACACCTTTGATGAGTTCTCCTGTCTGTGCAGTTCTGTCCACCCCCAAGCATCTGGCTTTGCTTAACCTTTCTCTAAACGCCTGCTGATCCCGAGACAGAACGGGACTTGCGATGCTCTTGGTAGCGCCTCGTGCTCAGAGCATGCAGGGAATGTCCCTTGACCTGATGTCACCCTGCTGACGGCAGTGACTCTGAGGTGGCTGGATGTGGCTGGCCCATGTCAGGCACAGGAATCACATGGGGCGGTTATATCCGTTCGCCGGCAGCGTGCTGATTTTGACAGCATGCTGGTTTTGGCAGCGCGCTGGTAACACCTGGCTTAGGGCAGGGGCCAGTCCTGAGCAGGGAGAATCCCAGCCGTAGAGCTGAGAGCCACTGTGTGGCCCCTGTAGCCTCTTCAAATGCTGCAGGTTTGTGGATGCTTGGAAGCGGTCTTAAAATTAAGCTAAAACAATACGAGATTAAGAATATTACAGAGGAAAAAGCTAGATTGGCCCAGAGATAGCTCTGTTCTGAGACAGCAAATGCTATTCACAGGGGTCCCAGAGCAGAATGTTGGGCGAGCATGCAATGTAGGCATGTAGACCAGGCAGCATTTTCTGCTTGTTTAAAAGTAGATGCCGTGTTTACACTGACTGTCAGTTGTGCTCTGCTTTTCATGCCTCTTCCTCGTGGCCGAGAGAGTGCTTGACCTGTTGGTAACACGGGCTGAGCGGCACTTACCTCATGTTGTGCTCTGGGTTGGGATACGCAGCACTGGGGCATGACTGCACTGCTGCTCTCCCATCGATGCTGGGCCCACCGGGAGGGACTGCCTGGTTTGCTGCAGCAGAAACCGACAGGGCTGTCCCTGGCCTCCTGGGAAGAAGATGGGTCATGCAGGGAGACCCCATTCCAGGAGCAACATTCAGGCACTGTGTTCTCTGCTACTGCCATGCTAAAAAGCCTGATCATCAGCAAAGTTGCAGGGGAGCCTCTCCAAACAAGGACAACAGTCAGCTCCCGGTATCCCCCCAGTCCCAAGCCAGAAGGCAGCTGTTCCAGCCTGCTGAACTGGATTGAGGTATGGCTACCAGCAGCTGCAGGCAGCCAAATCCTCCTTGTTCAGCACAGGCATCGTTTGATGGGCTAAACATAGCCTTGGGAACACGCACACGAGTTCTGTGAGACTGTTGGTGCAGGGCATGTTTGCATACCCCACTGTCCAGGAGAATCCACAGCAGAAAGCTGTGCTGCTCTATCCGTTTCTGCTGAGGCAAGGAGAACGCAGCCGCGGCGCAGGCGCTGAGGCACTGGGTAGTGGGGCTGCAGGACACAGAGGATAAGGTGAAGTGCTGGCACTAGAAAAAACACTGCTCCTGCACAAAACGCATTCATGTAGAATTGGTGTTGATCTTGTCTGCGTGCAGGTATGGTCCTAACAGCTCTAGCAGAAATAGGCCCCAAAGTTCTCACAGCTTTCTGTCCTTCCATTTAGATAATTCAGCGGCAGTATGGTGTCCAGAGGATGGAGCTTCTGCCTGGGGACCGGGAAAACTTGGCTATCCAGACCCGAGGGGGACCTGAGAAACATGAAGTGACTGGCTGGGTGCTTGTAAGTACTTTGTGTACTTACAGAGCTGCACAAACAGTACCGTGCAGTTTGCAAACGACTCAAAGAACAGTCCAGAAGACGCATGGCAACAGACAGGGTGTTTAGAGGAAAAGTGAATTAGACTTGAAGGGTAAAGGGTGGCTGCTGGCTCCAATCTCGCCCGTTAGTTTTTCACCTCTGTCTAGCATGTAGTAGAACCATGCATTCTATGATCAGAGAAGGTGAGACTTGCATAAGAGATCCCCTTTCTGTATGTCATTACTTTCCTGCTGCCATTAACAGGAAGGAGACTCTCTCCATGTCTAGAAAGGAATTGGTATAGAGGCAAGGCATCCCTAAGACAGACCCACAGCTGAGGAGCCCTTATAGATCTGGCAGAACAGTCCTGTCCTCAGCAAAGCCCATCGCCTGCCTGAGAACAGCACAGCGCAGCAGCCATCAGCTCTCAGCAGCCATCAGCTCTTGCTCAGCAGGCCTCCTAAGCCCCAGGAGTACCTGCAGGCTAATCAGCGGTCACCACACAGCGGAGGGAAGCAGCAGGATGGCCAGAGGGAGCTGCTGTGCATCCCAGCAAGGGAAGCGCAAGTAGGACAGCTGCCAGCTGCAGAGGAGCTGGCAGCAGGGGAGCACAGCTCAGGGTGTTGGTTACTGCACCACTTGCAAAAGCAGAGGTGGGGAAAAAGGAGAGGGCAAGGTTCAAGCCGATGGCTTTGCTGAACTGACTGACTGGGTGCAGCACGTTGTAGGAAGGCTTTTTCTTCCTGCCTCCCTCCCCTTACCAAGCATGCAGTGGTCCAATGCAGCTCCAAACTAAGTAAACAGTAAAAGGGAGCATTACAGCACACATAATCTGGCCTGTCAGAGGAGAAGAAAGCTAGGCTGATCCAGAGGAATGGGTGCTTGTCCCAAACCTTAACGGAGGGAGCCACAGCAATCTGAACCAGACTGTTTAGAGCAGGCAGAAGAAACCCTGCGGTCAGTGTGGTCCCTAAGGGTTAACTGCTACCTCACACACTCCGTTCACCTCATCACATCTCAAGCAATTAAAAAGTTATATAAATATACCTTAGAACAGAATCACCTCCATCTATGCACAGGATACTTACTGGGAGACGGGGGTGTGTTTCTTCCCCTAGATATCTCCTCTGAGCAAAGAGGACGCTGGAGAATACGAGTGTCATGCATCAAATGCCAAAGGAGAGGCAACAGCTTCTGCAAAAATCCATGTGGTAGAAACTCTGCATGAAATAGCCCTGACCAAAGGTAGGTAGTGTGGCTGAACACTCAGCAGCTCTTTCCCCTAAGAGTTTACTCAGTTATTTGATGCTGAAGTACCACCTCTGTTTAACATTTTCTGGAAAAAAAAAAAAAAAAAGAAAAAAAGCACGCTAGAAATATCAGTTTAACATGCAGCTTTTACTGGGTTTGGCAAAACATTCCCAGCAAACCTCAGCTGCTAGAGTTCTCAAGGGACTGTTAAATAGCCCCCCAGGTGCTGTAAAGTACTAGAGATTAAGATACCAAATGAAAAGCACCTTTTGGGGTTTTTACAAAGCAACTTCCAGTGATTTTCCAGCCCTAAATTTGTATCCTCTTCACTGTTCTCAGTATACTTCCAAACCCTGCCCGTCTCTCCTGGGGGCAGTATTGGCACAATCAGCCCCAAGACAGAGGGGGAACCTTCAAGCACTTAAATTCCTGCCAAGTCCCTGCACCTCCTTATTCTTCCCCATCCTGCAGTCATCCTAGTCCCTGCCGTTCTCTCTGCATGCTGAGTGTCAAACCTGGGAGGAGACAGATAGGCCACAGCAGGCCTTTAGGCAAGACCTGAAGCCTTCACCCTCCAGCCCTCAGCCACTTTTCAAACCCAGCTCCTCTTTGCCAGGCTATGTGCAAAGCTGATGGCAAACTAGCCATCCTCACTCCACCTGCAAAGAGGATGGCTTAGGACCAAGGCCACACATGCTTCGGAATAAACCCAGAAAGCTGGAACAGTAACTGTAACCATGCTAAAGGCAGAGGCACTGGGAACAAAGCATCCAGCTAGAGAATACTGTGCTGCCCAAATCCACTTTTGGACGTAATCCTGTTTTAATCCCAGTAGCTTTATCCAAATGATATAGGCCTTGACTTTCTGTATCCTTATATCCCTGATTAGCTGAAAGACTTCCTTTAGAGGAATATTAACAGCACCTGGCATTGAAATAAAAGCATAAAATGAATCCCAGTATCACTTACACATAGGAACTTTGCTAAAGGTTTTAGCTAGTCTCTAATCCCTTTTCAAACATCTTATTTATGGACGTGAATGAAATAGAGTTTTACTGAGTTGTGCCAGGAGCAGCACGCTTATACCCCAGAACAGATGATGTTCACTCCCCCTTCTCCCAGTAACTCTGCTGCGAGGTTCTGGTGCTGCGTACATTGCCTCATGGTTTATTTCTTATATGCACACCACATGTCACAGCTGTTTCTCTTCAGCTGTAGGAAAGCTCTCAAGTAAGCATGCTGCTGCTAAGCAGGAAGCTGGCAGTCCACATTACTTAAAGGAAATTGATAACGTTAATGGAACAAACTGGCAGATGTCATAGTCTCCCTAACCACAGAACATCTAGCTGTGTCCCACGTCCAGGTGACCTCAGCACAGAAAAACGCCTCTGTTACCATCCCCCTGCTGCTGTAGTCCTGCAGGAGGGAGGGAAAGAAGGAAGGAAAGGAAGGAAGGAGGGGGTCAGGACAGAGCTGTCAGGTCTTGCCCTCAGCTAAGCCATCAGCCAGCTCACTCACTGTGCTGCTGCCCGAGTTGTGATATTACCCCCTGGAACAGTACAGCCAGTAACATATTTTTGTTTTTCCACAGATGATGGTGCAGAGCTGTGATGTGAGGACTTTCACTTATGCAGTTTTAAATTAGTATTTTGGAAAGCTGCAACCTCTGGCTTTTTCTAGCTCACTAATCATTTCCTCTTAACTCCCTTATTCTCAGATTACCAATTTGCTTGCACACTTCTTTCACAGATACACAAATAAAGAGATTCACAAGTTTAATTACAAATTTTAATTCTATTTACAGGAAATAAACATACTTTTGAACAGCACATAGCCAATGAGTAAAACTGTATTTTAAATGCAACCTACACAAAGTGAAACAAAACCTGAGCACTTCAGTCTCATCATTAAAAAAAAAAAACAACAAAAAAACCCCCAACCCATCCTTTTAAAGACTAAACACTCATCATACGGGGTGCAATACTCATAGACATCAGTTCTTGGAAGAGGAGTTTGCAGGCATAGGGCATCCGAACCAGAGAGATCTGGAAAGAGATTTCAAAAGGCTTGTGATAAGCACTGCTGAAGCATCAACTTCCACCACCCTCTACACAAATAACTTGTCAAGTTTTTGGCTCAAAAGTGAACCTGAAGTTATGCACGAAAGCATTTAACAAGGATTGCTCACAGACAGTAACAAAGCAAGAGGGAAGCTGAGACTGTCTGTCGAGGCTACTCAGCAGCTATCCAGAACGCATTTTTAATGTTAAAACCTGCAGCCAAGGGATCCAATCTTAAATAAGAGCCATTTAACAAGGGAACACGTGCATAGCAAAGCGTGCCTGACGTGCAGTAAATGCAGTTGGGATTTCCAGCACACATCTCTTCAGTAACCCCAATGCCATTGTTAAAGAGTTGCAGCAGTCAGTCCCTAGCACAAGAACAAGCCTGTTTAAGGCACCTATTTTAATCTCTGCTGCCACTCTCATTTGACATAGTTCTTAACCAAGCACACACTACAGAGCTTTTTTTATTTAAAAAAAAAAAGCACCACACAAAAGATCTCCCATGGGGACCCGGCTCTGCAAGCATAAACATCTTCATGGGGACAGTCACAAGGGTGATGGCTCTGAATTCCTGTGATTCCAAGTTTTACTTCTAAAAATAAGCTCTCAAGCATTTACTTTTAAAGTCTCTGAAAACTCTGCACTGCTAAATACTCGAACAGCATTTCCTGCCAAGTGACAAGTCAACACTGTAACATTAATAAGGGAACATCCAAATTAACTAGGACACTTATGAAACTAAAATAGCAATTGTTCTGGTGCTTCTTTAAATATTTACTTCCCTATCCTCCTCTTCACCCCAGTGGCATTTCCTCTGACCCACAAAGAGAAACACCAGCTGATGAAGACCACACGTACCTGAGTTTTATTACGGCATCCCCGGCATTCATAGGTGTGAGTCCTCGTGTTTGCAATCGCCATGATTCCACAGAGGTTGCAGACATGGACTTGGTATGGGTCTGAAGCTTCGAACAATCTTTCTCTCAAGAACTGGGCTGCTCCATGAGCAATCTGGCAATCTCGTTCCATTTCTCCAAAACGAAGGCCACCATCACTGGGAAGAGGAAAAGAAAAAAAAGAAAAAACAAACTTCAACATTTGAGTTCATTGGCAAAATTGGCAAAAATCAGTTCTTGTTGGTGGAACGAGTAACTTATATGAAATGCAACAGCAGTATTACAAGGCAGGAGTAAAGCCGTGCATTACTTTTCCCCTAACACCTCAGAATAAAACTGTTAGGGAGAATGCAAACACAATAATTGGTAACTGCTGCTGAGCATTTCTAAAGCAGATGTCAGACAGCCAACAGCCACAGCAAAACTGTATAGCAAAATGAATGAGGTAAACAAATCATTCTCTACTTGTCTGTGGTGGGTTTAACCTTGGCTGGCTGCCCACACCAAGCAGCTCTCTCACTCCCCCATGTCAACAGGATGGGGAGAAAGGAAGATGGAGAAGCTCATGGGTCAAGATAAAAACAGGGAGATCGCTTACCAGTTACCATCACAGGCAAAACAGACTCAGCGTGGGGAAAGTTAGTTTCATTTACTGCCCATTAAAAATGGAGTAGGATGGTGAGAAACAAAGACAAAACTAAAAACATCATCTCCCCAGGCTCAAATTCACTCCTTCATTCTCAACTCCTTCCTCCCCTCCCCGTGGTCACAGGGGGAATGCGGGTTGCAGTCAGTGCATAACAGTTCCTCTCTGCCTCTCCTTACACTTTTCCCTGCTCCAGCATGGGGTCCCTCCCATGGGATAGTCCTTCACAGACTGCTCCAGCGTGGGCCCTTCCCACGGGGTACAATCCTTCAGTAAAAGATTGCTGCAGCATGGGTCCCCCACAGATCGCAGCTCCTGCCAGGAGCCTGCTCCAGCCTGGATAATTGCTCCACCATGGTCCTCCACAGGGATCTCTGCTCTGGCACCTGGAGCACCTCCTCCCCCTCCTCCTTCTCTGACCTGGGCGTCTGCAGGGCTGTTCCTCTCACATTTTCTCACTCATCTTTTTACTCTTTCTTAAATACGTTATCACAGAGGTGCCACCTGCGTCACTGATGGGCTCAGCTTCAGCCAGCAGCGGGGCTGATGGAGCCAGCTGTAAGTGGCTGTGTCCACCACAGAGCAACCCCATGTCCTTTCTCAGAGAGGCCACCCCAGCAGCACCTCCTGCTACCAAAACATTGACACCTGCACCCAATGCATCATCTTAAGCCAAACACATGAAAATGGATGTCTAATTGGGGTAAGCTAATTAAAGTTCTAGCAGCAAAGTTGAGGCAGCTAATTTTTAGGGCAAAAAACTTCAAAGAAAAAGAAAACACTGTATAGAAACTAATAAACATCCTTACCGAGATCTGCCTTCCATGGGCTGTCTGTTAAGTATCTGGATTGGCCCTCTTGCACGAGAATGGATTTTGTCATCTACCATGTGCTTCAACCGCTGATAATATGTAGGACCAATGAAGATCTGTGATGTGATTTTTCGACCCGTGAAGCCATTGTAGAGGACCTGAAGTAGTCAATGCAATCACTGAATCATAAGCCTTACTATCCATCAAATGCATATAAAAAAATTACAGTGAATTGCTATTTTGATTATACCTCATTTCCTCTGAGATGATAGCCATAATCTGATAAAAGATTGGAAATCTTCTGCACATTGACGGCATCATTAAAAGGTGTAGCATCACCAATTTCTCCCTTGTTTGCAGACACCTACAGAGAAGAGATTTGCAAAAGCTTGTCAGATTTCTGAAGGACTGGTCAGACAACATTAAGCTGTTTGAAACAGTTTTAACTCTTAATGCCAGAACTTGAGATTCCACGCCCATGATAGTACGCTATCTTGCTTTGTTCATCAGCTACACAATTTTTAAAAAGTACACAGTACCAACTCCTTTTTCTAGATCACAGGAAATGTTTGGAATAAAAGCAACAGAGTACTCTGTAGTCTGACTTGCTGGACAAAATTTACAGGACTATAGGTCTTCCCCAAGAAACCTGCTTTTGTTATCAAGTAACTGGAGAACAATCCTTATTTTTTAGTGCATTAACACCTACCAGGGAGTAGTATCTGTACCAAAAAAAAAA
>VZTV01015822.1:290-14042 GCA_013400875.1 Anhinga rufa
CCTGCACCCCCCCCCCCCCCAGTTAATATACTGGGCAGGACATCATATGATATGGAATATCACTCTGGTCAATCCAAATCAGCTCTACTGAAGAAAATTAACTCTATCCCAGCCAAAACCGTGACAAGTGCACAGTGATTAAGGCTGTCTTGACCTAGTTTCAGAAACTATATTTTTGAGGTAGATTCCTCTTTGCCTGTAGGACTGTAAACTTACACAAGCTTCCTGTCAGTTTACTACACAAGCTGGTGAAACAAAGTCATCCCCAAACCCTTTTTCACTTTACAAAAAGTTTTAGTTCTCCCTCCAGCAGAAGACTGCACGTTGCATCTAACTCCATCCAACATTAATTAAGGAACCTTTTCACATTTATTTCCCAGCCCTAGGGCCTTCTTGTGGCCTGAAGAAAGATTTTCCTATGGATCACCTGCACACTACCCAGGATTATGGTTTGGAGGACTTCCAAGGCTGGTATGACAGTGAAGAACTAGGCTGGACAAGAGCAGGATCTCACTGTATAAGCCATGTGCATGTGCCATTTCCTTTACTCAATTAGTAACAGCTAGTTACACTTAATAACATCTCGGTTATTTCTTTCTGTAATGGATGCTGTGATTCAGTCCAAATGTTCCTCAGTCTGGACGACACCAGAGGCAACTTCACTCTTAGGGAATATGTCTTCTGCCTGTGGTGAGGACAAGCCTTGGTGGCCAGGCCCCAGACAGCTTTGGAGTAACCACATTGAACGGCATTACAAAACCTTGCATTTGTGTACAAGCTTTCAAGGGAGAAAGGAAAGCGAAGCATCAGTCAGCACCTCCTATTGTTCCAGCCTCATGTATGCACTTGGGTTGTGGTGGTCCATTTTTCTGAGTGCTCTCTCATCAGAATAATCAGGCACAGGAAAAGTGATTGTACTGAAAGACAGGATTGTGTGCAAATAAAGTTTCCAGATACGAGGCAGACTCATGGCTTCTAGGCTGTTTTCAAAAATTGGTGAGTGGTAATGATGCTGGGTCCAAGCTGGCAAACTTTGTTCCCAGGAGTAAGCCAGACCCTGTTGGTGTGCTTCCATTTTGTTATCACAATCGGAAAATGAGTAAACCAAGAGCAGGCCAAGGACTTTCCTTCAAATCCAAGCACTATTATTGCACTGTTCTTCTAAGTTGTCCTTTGTGTCTCATGGCCCAAGGAAAATGGGGTCCCAGATGACCCTGGTGGGGTGCTGACACTCCCTGTAAGCTGGGCTGCTGGAAGCCAAGTGCTCGTAATCCTGGGTACTGAGCAGTGAGCATCACCCTTTCTGTCTTCTGTTTAAAAATGACAGGCATTGCTGTGAAGGGGCCCACCAGTATTCAGCTAAATTTTCCTTCCGGTTGAAACAAAACATTGCCCCTCTCTCTGCATGGCCACCGCTGTTGACAGCCATTGTCTCTCTCACACCTGCAGGCCTTGGAGGAGCCTCTTGCCCAGGGCAGGCTTGTTAAACGGGAGGACCATTTCTGCTCTGGTGCTGCCTCTTGCTAGAGGTTTAGCGATCTCTGATCACTGATGCTATGCTGACTTCTGAGAGCTGAGGACACAGCTTTCCCAGATCTCCTCTTAATTTAAGCATCCTTCTATACTCAGGTATATTTTTTTCACAAAATCAAAGGAGAAGAAGGAAGCCATCAAATGACTGCCTAAGAGAAACCTGACCTCTGAAGTCCTAACCATCCTATAAAGGGATCTTTTACAGAAGATCTAGCAACCTGCTCAAACAGCCCAAGGACGAGGTTTCACTGGGTTCTCCATCATGTGGTGGTCAAAATATGCTCTTGCAGTACAGGTCTAGGACCAAGTTCTGCACATGAGATCCCACCCATAGGGACTCTATTTGGCTAAATATTGGCTTGTTCCTTCAGATTGGTGACGCCAGGTTCGCACTCAACAAAACCAGAAAGTACAATCATTGCTGGGTAGGGTGGACTCTGGCCACTTAAAGCCACATGCAGACAAGGCCGTAGCAGAATTTTTTATCCCAGCTCATGGTGCTCTGCTGTACTGTAACGAGATGGCCACAGGTGAAGGAGGCATGTGCCAGCAGACTGCCAGGAGCTCTGCCTCTGGGAGAGGCAACATGCCCCAGGGGAGAAGACCAGCTGGGCTCCCTGTAGAGGCTGGACTCTAGGAGCCATAAATGGGATTTCTGTTCCACTGTCACCCTGAAGGTGCTACCCTTCCCCACCATGCTGCTTATCATTCGAAATTTTCCCACCTTGCCTTTCTGCCCTTATTTTTGACAATTTTATCTTCCTGGAGATGCCATCCTGAGTGGCTGAGAGTACAATCTGAAGACCGTCCTGCTTCCTGATCAGTGTTCACCTGGACTAGCTTGCTTTTCTGATACTCACTCTCTCTCCTTACCAAGTCTCACTCCTGCCACAATGCCTGACTTTTTCTGGGCAGGGTGCTGGGAAGAGACGGAAATGAGCATTTGCAGACACTTTGAGCTGTCTCCTGAATAAATGGGAAAAAAAGTAAAGGGTCCCCAGACCACAGGGATTATTGATTTTATAACTATTTCAACAGCTCCATCAGTGGTGGTGTGTAAAAGGAGCTCATCATTTATAAATTGACTCTTCCAGGGATCAAAGGCCTGTCAGGGCAACAATCAGTTCTGGTAATTTATCAGCTGTTTGAGCTTGTCAGGTGGAGAGAGAAGGGCAGTTCTGCATCAGCTCCCCTGCAAAGTTGTTACCGTAGCCAGAGCCAGGTAGGATGTGCAGGTCATTCATTTGCTAAATATTTCATGTCCTCAGATGTTTTGTCAGTCTTTCTGATACCCGATCCAATTTGGTTAGGCTGTCAGGTGAAAAGGAGGCATCTCTTAGCCCACTAATGTTACCCAAGCCAGAGGGTCTTTGTTTCCTTAACAATGCCCCTGTCAAATCCCCGCAGAGCAGCTGAAAAAAACTGGAATGCAGCAAAAAGAAGGAAAGAAAAAAAAAGCCCCATCCAAAACCTGTGGTCTGTTTTTAATTAGCCTATAAACCATTCAGAGCTCTCCAACTGTGCTGTCCAGAGAGGGAAAACTGAGGGCAAATATACTCTCTCTCCTTGTAGACCTCATAGTAAAAAAATCTGTGTAAACAACATGAGCTTATTTGAACAGCCTAGAAGTCCAGGCAAAAGCAACTGTTCTGCATAACAGTGAATAGCAGCACCCTTTGCAAAGCATCTTTTGCAAGGGCACCTTCAATTTGGCTATCCTGACCAGAGCTCTGCTAGATTAAATGGGGATAAAAAAGACAGTCATTGAGGCAGAGAGCCCCTTGAGTCTGGAGTTTTCTGACAATGGGTAGTGGATCCAAAATGTGTTGTACAACATCAGAAAGACCTCTGTTACATTACATTACTTTATGTTATATTACATTACATGTCTGCACACTTCCACACTTACAAGTACACATGCAGAGCCGGTAAATGCTTCGAGTTTTCTCTGATGTACCCTGTTGCACACACACTTTGCAATACCTGACAATGTAGTTATACAATCACATTTTAATTAGAACAGTATCTTTCTTATTTGCTATGTGGCTGGACTCAATTCTGCTCTTTCCTATGCTGACAACTTCATTTTGCAACTTTTTTTCAAACCTACTTTCCATGTATAAGGCACAGGTTTAATTAATTTGTAATGTGGACCACCAAAATGTTTCCAGTGGAAGTACAAACTGTTCCAAGAATTTCACGTATGTAGGCTGTTGTAAAGCATATGAGAACTTGCATCCCTTAACCATGTTTCATGGCTCTTCAGATGTTCGCCGATCACAGACTGAAAAAACCAGCTACAATCACAGCTTCATACAGAAGCAACTCTCAGAAGTGGTGTTTGGTCACAGGAACAGCACAGAAATGCTTGAGAGAAGAAAAATACAGGGGTGGGGAAGGAAAGGCTGTAGTTTGCTTAGAAAGTTGACCCCAGTGCATGTAAAGATGTTTATAGAAATGTTTGCGGTGAAAAATAATTACTCAGCAGGAAGTGGTTTGTTCAAAGAATAAATTTTTATTGTATAGTAATATCCAGTCAACTTTCTGACTTGCCTAAAGGGTCAACACCAGAACCAGCAATCCCTAATCCATTGCCAATGCAGGGCAAAAGACGGCACTCACATGGACTTCACTTTGCAGGCAGGTGAAAGACATCCTTGTGCTTATTATGAAGCAGACTCGGGGTGAAGTAAAATTAAATTAACAGCCCTAATGCGCGTTGTTTGGAAGCCACGGGAAAGCACATCACTGCAAAACGTCCTGCTGGATGTGTACTGAGAGTGATGTAATGGTTAGCAGGGACCCAGGAGGAAAACCAGCAGGCCAAGTCCTCAGCAAAAGCCACAAGATTTTAGAGAGCTAGGGGAGTAAAATTTCTGGAAAAATTATGAAAATACTCTTCTTATGAATACATGGAAGAAATATGGACCTCTGTACAGGTATCTGTGGATTTCACAGTCGTATGCTATTGCTGCATGACTGATACACTGAATAACCTCTGGGCTGGTGAAATCAGTGGTGTTCCTCCAAACTCACCTGAATGATGCCAGTTTAGTCCATCCATAGGGAAACTGGGATGAATGGACAGCCCTCCCAACTGAAATGCTTTCTCAGAAGAATCTGCTGTAAGATACTGATAACACCTGTGGGGCCATTTTGAGACGGTACGTATCGAAAGAACACCTGCCATCACAGAGCAGCCTGCCTGGCATTGCCCAGGGCGAACCAGCAGCCATGTGGGAAGGGTGGTTTACATTTCCAGGGGACTGAGCAGGACTGCTGGTGTGACTTGTGACTTGCAGCCACCCTCTCTCTTGTCCCCCGAGGAGCAGGCTGGCAGCAGCATCACGCAGGGCAGGCTCTGTGCAGCCCAGCGATGATCACTCTTTTCAGCAGCATGGGTTCTTTGATCCCTGCTTGCCTTGTCACATAATGAAGTCAGCTGCCTGACGGATGTGCTGGGCAGACCATGTGTGGGGAAAGAGGTGTCTCCCTTGAGGTCAGATGAGATGTACAATCATGAGGGAAGAACCTAGAGGGCACTCTCAAGGCACCCCTCCTGCAGATAATATCATGGTTCTTGTTTTGTGCTTGCTTATGCTACTCTAGGGATGCTTACCAAAGCAGGTGAGCAAGTTCAGGGTATGAGAAAGCACAGGAGAAGTCCTTTCTTCGTCAATGAGGGTGTTTGATCCTGCAAAGCATCCATCACCTTGGATCCTTCAAAGCTCCCAGGCAGGCTGTGCACATTTACGGGACCACATTTTCATGAGCAGCTAGTGGCCTCAGAGTTTAACTCTTTACAGGACTGAAGCCTGTTGTTGATTAAATCACTTGTAAGAGGTCTCAGCTATTTGGAAATCCTTCCTTAAAGGCCTGCACATTTCTGGTAAGAATATGACAGGCACCATTTACCCAATTTTTCAGCCCACTTCAGTTTGCTGTTTAGTTTGTGAATATCACTACTTTATACTCCTGTTAGAAATAAGAGAAGATGAAAATAAGAAGCAAAAGAAAAAAACAGATCTCTTGCAACAATAGGACTGAAATGAAGACAAGAAGCTCTGGTCCACCAAAACATTCAATGCATGTGACTACCTTTGCACAAGAAGTCCTTAGGGCATTTTTCATGATAGACACTTCACCAAGTGCTTGGCTGAATTATGTTTGTGAAAAGAGGTGGAGAAAGCAGAGGAAAATGTAAATCCAATATATATGACCAAAATACAGTGCTTCTTTCTTCTTGCCAGACTAGAGGTTGGATTTGTTTCTAGTGATTGG
This sequence comes from Anhinga rufa, assembly GCA_013400875.1. Lineage (NCBI taxonomy): Eukaryota > Metazoa > Chordata > Aves > Suliformes > Anhingidae > Anhinga > Anhinga rufa. The sequence goes on from VZTV01015822.1 coordinate 6,105, forward strand.
CAGATAACATATTTTTCCTTTAGCTAGAAAAAAGTTAAGTTCAGGGTTGATTTTTTCTTATTTTTCCTTGGGGGGAGGGGGAAACACAACAACAACCACAGTGTGGGCTTGAATTACAGTTGGTGAGCTCAAATAATTTCTGCAGTCCCCCAAAAAGTTGGAGAGGTCAATGAAACCGCAAACTCCGTAGGGTTCATCCATTTCTGAATGCAGCCTTCTTGAGCCAGAGGCAAACTGCCCCATTGCTTAGCAAAGTGATATTTATCTAATTTGTTACTAGCAAATGCTTGCAGGGAGAAAAAAGCAACTAAAAAAACCCCAAACCCTGACCAAGAACTCCAGAGCCGCTGGAGCCCTGTGCTAGCATCAGCAAACCTGTGTCCATTTGCCCCCATCATGGCGATACCAGAAAGAATGAAGCCTTTCTGGGTCAAAGTCTGTTCTCGTTTTCACTGGCATAAATGATGCCTCTAAAGCTGAGGGAATTGTTGGCTGACCAACTGACCTGGTGGACTTCAGGCAGAATTCAGGTCTCCTTGACCTGATCAGAGCAGAGGAACTTGTCCCAGACATGCCGCTAAGACATACCAGCTGATTGTTTAACCATATTGAGAAATAGCAAAATAGGCTTCCCTATCATTTTTCACCTAGCTCAGATTTGATCAGAGATATAAAATAAAGAAAGACATGAACACTCATTCTGGCTAAGTTTCCAAAATGTTGTTCGCACGATGTTTACCCCAGGAAAAATGATCCTTCCACTATCTTTGTACTTTATCTGTGGTGCTCTGTCTCTTCGCATATTTACACTCACCATCACAGCTTCCAAGCATTCTCCTATAATTAATCAAAAACTCCGTCCTTTTGTTTCCTAGGTCACGAAGAACAGTAAATTAAATAAAGATATCGGCTGAGCATGGTGGCTGGATTTCTACCCAAGGAACCTAATAATAGCGCTGTGATGCAGGCGAAGTCAAAACTGGTATGGTTTTATATACACAGAGGCAACCAGTTGAGTGTGAAGAAAGTAAACATTAGATAGTGTTCAAACAGTGGTTTATCCAGCTCATTCTGTGTTTGTAAATATAGAAGTGTGTTGTGGTGGCTAAATTTATCCTAATGTAAGGAAACATGAACAAAGAGGCTGGTATTTGGTAACTTCTATAGGCAACATTAGGACATCCTGTGTGAATTATTTTGGGGCAGCTCATGATAACATGGTACAGATTAGAGTTGCCATTTCTGGAAAAATTAGGTCAGAATTATGTAGATAAGATGGAAAGAATTTCAGTAGCATTGTAGTATTTTCCTGACTTGAAGCCTGACTCACATGCCAAAGCTTTGTTTTATTGTATACCTTGTTCTGATATATAGTCAAAACAGCCTTTATCCAGAGAAAATAAAAATAAACCAGCTGAGCAAGAAAGAATTACATACAGCATTGAATAAAAATAATTACAGCAAGCTTAATTTTGGAGAGGAATAGTTGCCTTTTCCTGCGAAACTTTTTGCAATTTCAGAAATGGCCATGCCAAACCCGGGAAAAATCAGAGGAGGGAGGTACAGTTTGGTAACAGCTCAGGAATAGGGCCTTTCCTCGCTCTTGATCCGAGCTGGAATTTCAGCCATATGGCAGGTGTATTTTGGGGCCACGCTGGAAAGTGGTGGCCCTCTTCTCTACATGCTTCCCTTCACCCTTCTCAAATTTCATCTCCTGGATTGGAGGAACCTTTCACTTAAAAAGGAGATAGATCCATGAAAGGTTTACTTTTTAAGAGAAGAAGTCAGATTAGTTCTAGTTAGAAGAATGAGAGCCCTGACTCTGCAGCTTTGCCTCTGCAGTCAGCACAATGTTTCCATTGGCTTCAGGTAGAATATTTGTTCGCTCAGGTTGTTTATTATAAGTAAGAATGTACTTTTACACTGCTCTGTGTTAAGTGCCATAAATCCCAGCACATACCATGCCTCTCTTTTTTCGCCAGGGGTTCTGGCCTGAGTTATTGAATTTCTGTCTGCCATGGAGCTTGCTTTGAGAAGGAGTAAACCTCTGGGACAGACCCTGGTACTCATATGTGAGCCAGCCTTAAGATAAAATGCTCCCTTTTGCTTATTCAGTGAGATAAACAGACTAGTTTTCGGTCCAGCTCATTAATGCAAACCAGGGTAAGCTGCAGTTTATGTTCCTATGCCAGAAGGTAAATAGCGCAGGGGCAGAGGCAGGGGCACATCCCCCTTCTGCCCCCGCCGTGTGTGAACAGGCCCCTGGAGTAGGCTGGGCAGCACAAATGGCTTCAGCCCCTCTTCCCAAAGCCTGCAAGCCCCTGGCATTGGGGCACCTCACCCTCCTTGTGCTCTTTGCATTGCTGCTCGGGCTCAGTGCTGTGCGGAGCTCTTACTTGACCTCGCAGGGCTCTGAGGACCGTGCCTTCCCCAAAAGGCCAGTGGGCGCCCATCACTACACAAAGCTGCAGCGTGAGCAAGCGGCAGGGTTAGTTTAGGGGGAAGGAAAGGAGGATGAAAGCCAGCTTTTTGAGTCCAGGCATGAGCAGAGTAAACCCTAGAAGGAACGGGTTTATTTTTGGGATGGTGTCTCAAGAACCCCTTAAGCAGCTGGCCAGGAATTTGGGCTACTAAAGCCCACCCATAGCACCATTTAGCCCGGCCACCTACAAAACCCAGATAGCCAGCCTTAATAACAGCACAAGCATTGCTGCTGTGCTCCTCTCCTCCCGCTCCCACCTGGGAGAGAAAACAGGAGTGACTGTTACACCTGACAGAGGTCACCGATCCACGCATGTGGAAACCTGGTATGGGCTTTACTCAGCTTTTTGGTGTTTGGGTGTGAAAAAAATGCTGCAAACTAATGAATATCGACAAGAAATCCAGAACAATTTCAGAAAATTTTAATGGTGACTGCTGTCAGTGTTAGTGTCACACACCTTGTATTGTACTTGTTAGTAAAAGTTTGTTTTCAAAGTTTGTTTAAAGTTTGGTTTAAAAAAAAAACCCACTCAGTTTTATGCATGGACTAAGCCTTGTGCTTTTTTCTTCCTATAGGATCAGAGATGATTAAATCCATTTATTTGCTTTAAGCATCTTTCCAGCTGCTTTAGTCCAAAATGTTTGGAGATGTGCGAAGTTTGACTATTGCTCTAGCTCTTTCCTCAGCTTGGGCCAGGCTCCATTGGGGTGTCCATCTTTAACTTTCATGGGTTGGGCTGAGACTTTCTGGGATAGTAAGGTAATAAGTAACATAGAATCATAGAATGGTTTAGGTTGGAATGGACCTTTAGAAGCCATCTAGTCAAACCCTGCTGCAGTGAGCAGGGACATCTTCGACTAGACCAGGTTGCCGTCCAGCCTCACCTGGAATGTTTCTAGAGCCTAGTCCAGTATAGCCCACAAAGCATCCAGTGTGTGCATTTTCTCCTCTACTTCATGTATATCCAACCCCTTACTGGTAGTATTTTAATGGTACAGTAAATCCAACATTAGAATTTGTACTGTTGGATGAAAAAACAAAAAGACATCAGCCATGTGAGAGTGCTGTTCCAGGATAAATTCATTTGGCCAATTCAAATTTCACCATGAAATTTTGATGAGCAAGCTTGAAGCTAAAGCAGGTATTATCTGTTGTCTCACATCTGGCATAACCTTTCCTGTGTTGTGATCTGGCTAGTCTGACAGAAAGGCAATCGTGCACACACTTCATCTAGGTCAGCTTTGTACGTGGGGGGAATCTACCTCCATGATCATGGAAGCACAGCCTACAGAAAAATGTGGCATATGAAAAACAAGCCAATAAAGTAATTAAAAATATTTATTTCTGAAGATATTTACCTTGATAGGCATAAAGCATTTCCCAATTTCATACAGAAATACATAAAACATGCATAGACCAATATGGCCTACTTCAATGTGTATTCAACATGGTAAATATAACGAAGAACTTGTGTGAATATAAATACAAAACACAAAAAAATAAGCACATAAGATTCAACCCGTCAGCAAATTCAACAATGTGAACAAATTCACTGCTATAAACATTCACCCAATATTAGCCTTTTGACATAATTCAAAACAACCCTTTGTCTCAACGCATTTACACCAAACAAGGCACTGAATAAACCTCACAGCAGCCTCTGGTACATCCCCACTTCAGTGCATTTTCAGTGTCATTTAAGACACAACAACCTCTATTATTAGAACTTCAGTTAGCCAAATATCCTTGTTATGGGAAACGTGGTAGCGTCCTCTAACTTTTATTTTAGGTTGAAGAGACCTTTGGTATCCAAAACCAAAGGACTTTAACTATGCAAACAACCACAGTGTCTAACCCACATTCAGATAACTCTGGTTGTACAAATAAACTAGACTTCTGAAAAAAAGGCAAAGGGTTGCAGCTGATTAGTAAAGGCAATAACAAGGTGTAAAAATACTCTAGCAGGAGTGCAACAAACAGTACGCGAGGTAGACATGTATATATGGAGTAAGTCCTGATTGAAGTAGCACTGTGGCTTTCATTTTTGCATTTTAATCAAATAGAGTTTTTTGCTTTGAAGTTTGTCCACTCAGATCTTGCTTTCTGTCCTTTCTAAGCACATCTGTGAGGTCTCCTTGCAAGACGCTTCTGATATAGACCCTGAAAGCTGCTCAATTGATGGGCAACATTCCAGAAGCAATATTCAAACGTTTCTTCAGAAAGATGGCTTTTCATGTCTGTTACTGTGGATTCCCTTTCACCCTCTCTACCCATCCATCTGAATTCCAAAATGGTGAAATCCTTTGCTGTTATACCTCCAAATACAGGGCTTCCTTAATGTTTTGCTCTGCCGTGCAAACACGTGGACAGAGAGGCCCTTTGCTGTTGTGGGATGTTAGAAGTCAAGAGAGAGTTTTGGTGACACTTTTGTCAGCAAGTGTGATGGAAAAAGATTCAGGTGATCTTCCACTAGGATGCTTTCAGGCTTTCCCAGATGCTTTGCCTGTTGCTCGCCCTGTTATGTTTCAGCTTCCGCCCTTTCTGGAGCTCAGCCTTCAGTTTTGCGATACTGAAGGAAGCTTTGATACTGTTACCAATGGCTTCCAGCCTGCAAAAATAAGAAATATACATTTATTGTTACAATAATGAAGATGCATCTCCAGTGTGCAGACATTCAGTTTTTGATTAAATAAGCCTCGTTTTTGATTAAATAAGCCCCAGTCTAGATTTCTGCCATGGGATCCTCAGTAACTGCTGATTGCTATACCTCTGTCAGAATTAAGCCACTTGAAATATTGGATTCAGAATTTAAATGCAAATATTAAAACCAGTTAAAATATTAATTCAAATAAGGAAGTCTAGGACATCCATAAATAGCACGTATCCAATCAAGAGGTCTTCAGTGATGTTCTTTTTGGCTGTTCTTTTGGGTTGTTTTGGCTTTTAGGTAAACCTGATCCTGGGTCCAATGAATGGATGCACTTAAGTAAGCAAGCACCATTTTCAAAAATTATTTAAGACTTCCAGGGCCTAAGTCTCACACAAAATCATCAGGTTGCTTGCTCCCATAAATCCTGTTATGCTTTTGATTGTAGCACTAAAGTGTCTTTTTTTGTATGGGCAAATTTCTGCATGCTATACTTTTACATGGGCATATAGCCAAACTCTGAACGCCGGAGCTGATACAGCTGTACTCAGCTTCAAAGCTGACTTCACCTCTGTGAGGTTCATAGCTGCACCAAGTCCCATGCATGCATCTCTGCACTGCACCACGGAGCGACATTGCTGCCTACTGCCACTCAACTTATTTCCTGAAATTTACTCCTAATCTCAAATATTAAATTGGGCTCAAAACTTCATTCAGTCTTCATTTTCACTTTCCTCAACCTTTTTTGCAGCCATTTCCATCACTTACATCCTGTACTCATTTTACACAGGTTTATCGGGCAATCTGAAAGATAAGGCCGGTAGAAATCTACCTCCTGCATCCTAAAAAGCCAGCCATACCAGCCAGAAGAAACAACATATTCAAAATCTAGATAGATCGATAATCTTTTTTCCCCCTCCAGTAAAATGGAGTAAAGCATCTAAGAAAAGGCATTCTGATTCAATTTCATATTAGAATAAGCTGGGACATAATATTTTTAAGTAGTTAAAATCGTGTACGGACACACTAAAAATGACAGGCTCTATTTATTTCTGTCAGGATTTCATGATTTCATACTCTTCTGAAGTTTGGCGCGTCTTTAGGCCTACAACTCAGCGTGGTTCCTCTAAGCAAATGGAGGATGCTAGGCAGAGCTCAGCACCCATGTCTTCACAAGTGGAAAACCCACTGCATGAAGAAAAGCCCTCAAGATATCCTCACTGATTCCTCTCTTAACTCTCAAGCTGAAATCACCAGCTAAGCCCGTGCCGACCCGAAGGCAGGTGAACTGTGCTCTCTATTGCTACTTCGGGGAACTACAACGGGATGAGAAGAAACTCACCGCTTCATTTTCTTGCTGTCAACAAGCTGTCGGCTCATGCATTTGGGTCCAATGCAATTGCCAGATTTGTTGCGGTGACGCGAGGTTTTCTCCACTGTTGACTGAGCCCTGTTAAAAGTGAAAAGGCACTGCTGTTAAAAAAAAAACCCTGTCTGCAGTCCACAGGTGAGGCAACTCACCAACCACTTCTCAAGGCATGTAACAAGCGATCTTTCTGGGCCAAACCATAGTATGTATCATAGCAGTGTGAGCACTCAGGTAGGAGGCAAGGCTTTGGGGAGATTATGCACTCAGCAAGTGCCAAAATGAGTAAGTCTACCACAACCCATCCCTTTCAAATGCACTGCCTCTTAAAGAGTAGCAACAATATACGCACCAGAGATCCTTTCCTGTCTGGCAGAAGTTCAGACATTTCTTGTCCTTCTGGTTGGCACATCGGCATCTGCTGCTAGGTTCAGCGAGCATCTCCGGCACCATGTCCTTCAGCGATCTTCTGGATCGAGAAGGGCCTCCGAGACCGTACGGAACAGTCTTCCTATGATTAAAGAGACAACATGAAAGTCATTCAAATAATTCTGTGGCTTTAAAACAGAGGGGTATTTTGGGCAATCTTATCAATGAGATTGACTGCATGAGTAAAGGTTGTGGGATTGGGACTGGCTCACTAGTCAGAGTTTCCATGCAAATGTTTCTGATGATCCTGCAACATACTTATTAGCACAGCTACTGGCAAGGTTAATGACCTTTTAATTGTGTTTTCATAAGGGTGCTCTGCCTCCCTGTGCCATAGAAAGCAATAAAACCTCATTTCTTTGAACTTTGGTAACTGCCAATACTGAAAGAAGCAATAAAAGTGAGGAACAGATCCTCTCTGCTCCGATGAAACCCAGCAGCAAAACAAATCACCAGAGCCAGTGTTGGCAGCATTAGGTGAGGCTCTGGCTCACTACTTTTTGGTGAGGAGAGCGGAGAAATGGACACTGTACACAACCCTGTTAACACGTGGGACACGTTAATTTGCAGCTGAGAGCAGCAAGAGGCGGCAAGGAGCTGCCCCGTGTCAAAGCAAGCCCTCCAGCCTCCTAACTTGTCAGGCAGAAAAAACCGTCAGACAAATTCAGGCTGGCAAAATCGTACTTCTGGCATTTTGTCTGCTTCTGATTCATAGCGAAAAGTATCCCGCAACCTTTGCTGAGCAGCGCCCAAAGGGAATACTCCTGCCTAGATTTTAGGAGCGCACGTGTGTTAGGGCTATTGGGAGCTAGCTGCTCGGTCTAGGTGGTCAAGTGCTGCTGCCTTTCTCCCAGTGAACAGCCTCGCTGGTAAATTCGGCAGAAAAGCAGGTAAAGCAATAGGAGAGACCCTGTAAATAACTGTTCCTTCCTCCCCTTCCAATTCCTGCAGGGAGGGCTGCGGGTCTTCATTGCGCCCCCCACGCTCCCTTTTATCCAACCAAAGCAGAACCCA
>VZTV01015823.1:0-11952 GCA_013400875.1 Anhinga rufa
GAACTTGAGCAGGCTGGTAAGGACCCGGAAAGCAGCTGCCTCAACCATTTCCTTGCTGTAGATTAATGACAAATACCTCGTGGACTTCTACTGCGCTTTCCTGAAGATAGAGGAGCACTACAACACGGAGTTGGAGAGCTGCTTTACAGATCACATGATCCAGTGGATCAGAGGCCTCAACAAAAGCGAGGTAGGAGAGCTGCCACCCATCCGTGGGCTGCCGGAGGCCTCTACGCCCCACTTTGCCAACTCTTTTGCTGATCTGCGCTGGGTTAAGAGAGTGGAGGAAGGTCTTTCTCAAACAGCCACGGTCCACAAAGCCCCTAAAGAGGAGAAATTTCTCATCCTTCTAGGAGCAGGTGCTAAAATCCATGATACCCGTGTTCCTCAAGACGAGCAAATCATCTGCTGTGACGATGCTTTCCGTTCTCGTGGAGAAAATGTGTTCGGAGGTGAAGAGGCTGCGAAGCATTGACATGTTTGATGAGAGCACCGGCCCCATTCTTGCAAACCTGCTCAACACTCCTGGGGTCTGCGATCTCATTTCTGTTGCCCGTGAGTGTCCCCTGAGTGCTTTTCTTGGGAGAAGCTCTTGGTTTGTAAGTGAGCTAGACAGGAAGATCAGGGACCTTCCGATTTTGTTGGCAACACAAAATAAGAGGGGGAAAAAATATTCTTCCACCCTAGAAAAATGAAGTGTCATTCCAGAAATGGAGAAACATTGTGGTTTCATTCCAGAAATCTCGATTTATCCTGTCGTAACGCTGCTTTGTTGCACACTCAACGAGCGTGGGGCTTGATGAGGAGGAGGACATGATGGAGCCAGAGCATGTCCGCGCAAAAACAGTCAAGTGTTAGAACAAGAGAGAGGTGGTGGCATCACCATGCTTGGAGGGTTTCCATGGTTGGACAAAGCCTGGTATGAGGCCAGTGTTGGCCCTCCTTTGATCAGGAGATGGAGGAGAGGACAACTTGTGGCTTTTGCTCCCTGCTACAGCTTCTGGCACCAACAAAAAGACTCTGGGCTTGTTGTAACATAGCTGCCCTTCCCGTAGTAGCTGTTGGCTGTGGTGGGATTGTCCCTTCACCTCCTCTTGGCCAGACCAAAGCCACCCAGCATCTTCTTCTGTGTCCCAGTCCCTCTTGGAAGCCCTCCATGTCTGCAGGAGCTGCCTGCCCAACCTCAGGTGCAATCTCCTAGGTGGTCCCCATGGTTTCCTAGGTGCTCCCCATAGTTTGTTTCAGGCAAAAGGGGGGGATACCTGGCTTCCCCAAAGGAACTTTGGGATTTCCCCAAGATGCTGGTTTTGATGGTTGAGCTAGAAAGCAACCACACATCTGTCCTCCACACCGGTGGGGCGACAGATCCCCACGAACTGCAAGCTGCTGGCTCTTCCCGAGGATCTGGCTTCAAAAGAAATACAGGAGAGAAATTGCTAGCTGTCTTTCACCAAACTTCATCTATTTTTACAGTAGAATCGGAGCACACGTTTCAAGCTCAGCTCAGTGAATGTGCAAAAATCCTCCTTTCCCGGGTGTACAAGCTTTTCAGCTTCGTGGGACAGTGCGTTCTCTTGGGAGACATTCCCTGCAGTATCCTATCCGACATCTTAAAGCATAAGGAGCAGTTCAAGGGGATACTGTACACCTGCCGTAAGTCTGGAGTTCCCACATGGGTGTGTTTTCATAGTTATATGGCCAGCAGGAGATACAGCTACTAGATAATTACCTAAAACGCAAAGAAAACTAAAAACTATCTGCAATGGGAGGCCGAAACACAGAAGTAAAAATGTACTAGTTGGTCACAGAGGTGATTTTAAGCAATTTGAGAAGCAGGAAGGAGGGAAAATGCTGGGGTTTTAAAATATAGTTAAAGTTTGGGAGTCTTTGTGGACTTTATTTCAAGGATTGCGGTGGCATAGCTTTCTGGTTACACACCTTGCCTTCAGGCCCATCACAGACTCCCATCTCTATTCAATTAAAATGCAGAGAAAAGGGGGCAAGTCCTCCAAATTCTGCTCCCAGAATAAACTTTATCGCTATTTTTGGTGGTTCTGGCAGCAGTGCTGCTTTGGGAAGGAACTGCAGGCTTTCTGCAGACGGAAACACTCATCTATTTTTAATGGCAGGGGTTATGTTCCCTGCAGCTCTCCTCTTTCCGAGGGGTTGTCCTTCATGTCTTGGTCTTCTTTTTCCCAGATCCCTCCTTTTCCAAGTGTATCACAGAAGTGCTGGAGGTCAGGAAGCAGGAGTTTGAGCAACTGGAAGAGCAGAAGAAGCAAAGATGCTCCTTTCTCCGCCTGTGTCGTGGCATAGAGGGCATGATAAAAGGTACTGGTTGGGTTAATGGAACCGCTTCTGTGGTTCTTGAGTGGGGAGATGTCTCCTAAAATATAGAGTCTCACAGTGGGTGGGAGGGAAACGCGATCAGGTAACCCGTTGACTTCAGGGCTTGTCTTTGTTGGTGGAGAGACACATGACGGTGAGTTCCTTCTTGTTGTTCCCACCTGGTTTAGTGGACAGAAGTATTGTGGAGAAAAGCATCATGGACAATGAAAGTTTTAAGGATCAGATGTCGGTGAGGAAGTTCTCCATGGATGGCAAGAGTGAAATGGAATCGCACGTCCTCACCAATTATAGTGACATGATGCAAAAACTTAGCATCGTGGAGAGAAGCCACTGTTTCCACAGGCTGTGGAAGATGAGAGCAGAGCAAACCAAAGCCGCAATACCCGAAGATCAAGTTTTCTCCGTAGAAGATGTTCAAGAAAAAATTTATAAGCCCGCCATCGCTGACTTTCAGAAAACCTACTTGTCCCTCAAAGACTTCTCCATCACCCTCGGGACCATGCAGAGCCTGTTTGAGAAGCTGCTGGAAAAGAAGGATCAGCTCATGGAGGAGTTTAAAATCATGGAGGACAGTGAAGGGTCAAGTGGTGGAAAAGCTGACTGGATCTCTGGTGCGGTGGAGAGGGTTGAAAACTACCTGACCCTCTCGAAAGAGGTGGATACTGCCAAGGTGATCGATGATCTGCGAGAGTTGCTTCGGCTGGAGGGGGATTTCCAGATTCTCAGCGACCTGACGAAATACGTACGTAGGAGATGCGTGGGCATCGCAGTGGGTGCTCTTGGGAAATCCAGGTAGACAAATCTATGTGTAGAAGGCCACATGTGGCAGCTTCTGATTAAATCCTCTCAGGTTCCTCCTCAACTAGACTTGAGTGATAGACTGAAGGAATTACTTCCAGTTGCCTCTCCCTATTCATTTTGGAGGCCTACAGGGATGAATTCAAGAGCAGACTTGGGTTTGAGGGAAAGATCTCATCTTGCTTGGGGAGGAGGAAGTAGAACTGAGCTTCTTTCCTTCTCTTCCCAACAGACACATATTGGGTTTTGTTTCTTTTTTTTTTTTTTCTCCCCAGGAAGAGCAGGAATTCAAGAATAAACAACTCAATTTTATGACCCAAGACATAATGAAGGTGAAAAAAATTTTGAGTGATATACCCCAGGGAGTCTTGAACTTTTTGAAGGAACTTCTGGAATGTGCAAGGAATGGTTTTACCTCCTGGATCAAGACCATAATAAAAGGTGGGCTGGAAGGAGGGAAGTCATCAGATATAGCAAGAGAGGGAGACCACTTAGTCCTTGTCTGGCCCTGCATACAACGCAGCATGACATGAATCCGAGCAGACAAATTCCTCAACTGTCTCTCTTATTTTTCTTTTTTCTTTATTCCCCACTGCCCCAGACAAGACAGAAATCCCCGTATTTGTGGAGCTGGCATCAATTTCTGCAGGTGAAAATGATATGGATATTGACAGAGTGAGTTTCTTCCGTGACGCCATGGTTGCTTCTGCCCCCATCATATTAGACCTGAGTCCCACAGATGGGTTTGACCAGTTCTCTGCAGCTCTGTCTTTCGTCAGAGAAGCCGTTGCAAAAGACAGTAAACTTCCCAAGAAGCTGGTAAGTCTCCAAGTCCCACATCCAGAAGTCGCTTGGACACTTTCTGTGAGGCCAAGTTGCTCACGTGTAGCTGTCTGATGCCATTTAAGATGGTTTCCCCAGAACATCCATGTGGGTCTGGCAGGACCTGGGCAAAGGCTGTGCTGGTTTTGGAGTGGAAGCCTGGTGGAACATCTCAAATGACCTTACACATGTGTGTGGGAAACTGGGCAAGACCCAGTAGGTATCATCAATAGGAGGAAACGAGTTCTGGAGTCTACAGTTTAGGGTCAGTTTAGGTTGAGGTTGGAAGGCACCTATGGAGATCACCTAGTCTAAATCCCCTGCTTAAAATGGGCAGGTAGCTCATGGCCATGTCTGACTGGGTTTTGGGCATCTCCAGGGCTAGAAGCCTCCGGAACCTGCTTGTGAATTTGATAGAAAAGCTTTTCTTCCATTTGACGGAATCCCTTGTGTTTGTGCCCCGGGGTGTCACTGAGCCTTACACTCTGCTCCCCACCAAAACCAGAGCAGAGAACAAGAGCTTCACCACATGCCAATGCTCTGGGGTGTTAGGGTAGGTCCAACTCTGGGGCTGTGTCTGTGTCTGTGGCTCAGAAGCCATGGGAAACCCCATCCTCAGAAGAAATGGTCACAGAAACCCCACTGCTAAAGGAGAAGCCGCTGCCCGAGCATTCACACACCGTTCCAGGAGTCGTACACATACCACCGAGACTTTAAGTGCTAGGGCCGGGGTCCCTTCGCAGCAGGCAGCTCCACTGCGCCGATGGGTGCCCCTTTTCGACTCCTTGCTCACACGCACTCACTCTTGGGTGCTTTTTCTCCTCTCAGGCTCAACCCTAGGTTTCCCTGAAGCAGTCTAGACACGACGTACACCAGATGAATTTATGGGGTGGTACGGTGGTAGAAAACATCTCAAGCTGGGTGACTCCAGAGAGGGACCCCAAACAAAGAAATCCCTGGGCAATTATACCCTTACAATCTAAGTTCCCCTCCCCTCACATGATGGTCCAGTCCAATAGCAGTATTTGTGTCTGGGGTCTTCTTGTTCTGTATTGGATCTTTGTCTCCAAGTGGGCCATTCCTTTTCTCATCTCAATGGACGCAGCTTCTGCTGATGGTTGTGGCTACCTTATCTCTCTGGTTTGCACTGGTTTTGGGGCCTTTCTTCATGCAGCTATGTGAAAGTTCAGTGTACAGTCAGCCTAGCTAGGTGGAAGTTCACAGCTCGCGGCCTAGGGCTTTAACAAGCCTTGCTATTAATCCTATGTGTCGGATTCCGTTTGAGCTAGAAAGTGACTTCTACAACACCCACCCGCATCAAATTTGGGGTGGGGGAGTGGTGCTCAGCATCCTTCCAGCTGGTTATTGGGTTCCCCTTTGGTTCTTCTCTTGCAGAAAGATTCCTGTGGCAACAAAGATTGGATAAAGATGGTTCACGACATGCATGGCTCTGTGGAGCGTTCTTCAATCTCTCAAAGCAGAAGCATCAACAGAAACGGGATTTTTACCATCTCAGCACCTCCAAAATTCAAGGTGAAGGGTCACCAAGACTGTTTCTTGTCCAGCTGTATTTTTTAATCCCACTGGGAGAAAAGATCTGTCTTGAAATCCACTTCCAATGAGCATGCCAGGTGGCCAAAAGTTCTCCAGTTGGGTTTGCAATTAGTACCACCAATTTTCTGTTAAACCTTGAGTATTTTCAGTGGTAAAACGGGCTTTTCTTTCCTCCAAATGAAGTAGTACGCGACCTTTAGAGTCCCGATGTGCAGCATTTCAACTCAAATCTATGTAAAAAAGCCATGCGGTGATGTTGGTTGTCTTCTCTGCTTTCCAGGCTACACTTGAGGACTGTGTCTCATTGCGGCTGCTGAATGACAGTGAGGAAAGCACATCTCCAGCAGACCAGAAGGACAAGAAATACAGTTTGTCTCAGCTCACGGAGCTCCAGAACAAGCTTGTGTTGATCACCACCAAGGTTGAGCAGGGCAGAGAGGAAGCAAACCGTTTCTTGGAGGTAAGTCAGAGCACAGCATCAACATCTGCCTGAAAAATATTGGCCCTTGGGCTTGGGATTCTGCTAGAATTGTTTCCGGGAGACTCATCCATGACCTGCAGTTCTGGCCTTTCAGAAACAGAGGTGTTGCTCTAGAAGGACTCCCACTTCCCTGGCTACAGGAGTGGGATTTGCTTGCCTAAGCACCGTTCTTCACTTGTGGTGCCCAACAGCCCATCCAAGGCCTTTCATCCTTCACTGTGGAGGGACTCATAGAACGGTTTGGGCTGGAAAGGACCTTTGGAGATCATCTAGTCCAACCCCTCTGCCATGGACAGGGACATCTTCTACTAGGTCAGGTTGCTCAAAGACCCATCCAATGTGACCTTGAACACTTCTAATGACAGGGCATCCACAACTTCTCTGGGCAACCTGCTCATAACGTCAACCACCCTCATCATAAAACATTTCTTCCTTCCTGGTCTGATCTAAATTCACCCTCTTTCAGTTTAAAACTGTTGTCCCTTGTCCTGTCACTACAGGCCTTGGTAAAAGGTCTCTCTCCATCTTTCTTATAAGCCCTCTTTATGTATTGAACAGACCCAAGAAGGTCTCCCCAGAGCCTCTCCAACTGATCAACCCCAACTCTCTCAGCCTTTCTTCACAGCAAAGGTGTTCCGGTGCTCTGATTATTCTTCTGCCCCTCCTGTGGACCTGCTCTAACAGGTCCATGTCTTTCCTAGAATCATAGAATCACATAGGTTGAAAAAGACCTTTAAGATCATTGAGCCCAACCACAAACCCAGCTCTGCCAAGTCCACCACTAAACCATGTCCCCAAGCACCACTTTTAAACACCTCCAGGGATGGTGACTCAACCACTTCCCTGGGCAGCCTGTTCCAGTGCTTGACAACCCTTTCGGTGAAGAACTATTTCCTAATATCCAGTCTAAACCTCCCCTGGTGCAACAACATAGAATTATAGAATCATTAAGGTTGGAAAAGACCTCTAGGATCATCAAGTCCAACCGCCAACCCAACACCCCCAGGCCTCCTAAACCATGCCCTCAAGTGCTGCGTCTGCACGTTCTTTGAGCACCCCCAGGGATGGTGACTCCCCCACCTCTCCGGGCAGCCTGTGCCAGCGCCTGACCACTCTTGCAGGAAAGACATTTTCCCCAATACCCAACCTAAACCTCCCCTGACGCAGCTTGAGGCCATTCCCTCTCGTCCTATCGCTTGTTCCTTGGGAGAAGAGACCGACCCCCCTCCCCACAGCCTCCTCTCAGGCAGCTGCAGAGAGCGATGAGGGCTCCCCTCAGCCTCCTCTTCTCCAGGCTGAGCCCCCCCAGCTCCCTCAGCCGCCCCCCAGCACACTTGTGCTCCAGACCCTGCCCCAGTCCCGCTGCCCTTCTCTGGACACGCTCCAGCCCCTCCATGTCCTTCTTGTCCCGAGGGGCCCAAACCTGACCCCAGGATTCGCGGGGCGGCCTCCCCAGTGCTGAGCACAGGGGCACCATCCCTGCCCTGCTCCTGCTGGCCACACCACCCCTGACACAAGCCAGGGTGCTGCTGGCCCCCTTGGCCACCTGGGCACGCTGCTGGCTTGTGTTCATGTGCTAGGGACCCCAGAGCTGGATGCAGTGCTCCAGCTGGGGTCTCACTAGAGCCGAGTAGAGTCCCATGGACTTTACATTTTGGTTCTTCCAGTGGCACTGTACTTGATCTCCTACAATGGGAGAGACTTCATTCCCCCAGTCTCTTTAGAGACGTTCAGGGACTTGAGAGACGTGGGAAGAGAGATTACCATTGAAAACTGAGGCAAAAAATTGAGTATCTCAGTCTTCTCCACATTGATTGACAGCAGCTTCCCTGTTTTATTTACCAGGGGGGTACCTTGTCTTTAGTCTTCTTTTTCTGGCCAAAGTACCTGTAGAAGCCCTTCCTATTCTTCACATCCCATGCCAAACTGAGCTCCAGCTGCGCCTTAGCTTTCCTGATCCCATCCCTACACATCCAGGCAGTGTCCCTATACTCTTCCCAGGATACATATCCCTGCTTTCACTGCCTGTGCATTCCCTTCTTACACTTTAGTTTGACCAAGCTTAACTAAGCTTAACTAAGCCGTGCTGGTCTCCTGCCTTCCTTGCCCGATTTCTTACATGTGGGAATCGAGAGCTCTTGCCCGCTAAGAGAAACGTTCAGAAAGAGCCGCCAACTCTGTTCAGCTCCTTTGTCCCTGAGGGCAGTGTCCCAGGGGCCCCTGTCCACTAATCACTTAAACAACTGCAAGATTGTTCTCCTAAAATTCAGAGTCCTGACCCTACTCTTCACCGAGCCCCTATCCCCTGAGATCAGGAATTTCACCAGGGCATGTTCACTGCAGCCCAAGCTGCCACCAGTCTTGACATCCCTAATTAATTCATCTGTGTTGGTGAGCAACAGGTCTAGTAATGCCTCTCCTCCGGTCAGGCTGTCTATCACCTGGATTAAGAAATTATCCTAGACTCTCTCCAAGAGCTTCCTGGACTGCTTACAGCTTGCCGTGCTGCTTTTCCAGCAGATATCAGTGGGAATGAAGTCCCCCAGCAGGATCAGAGCCTGTGAGCATTGATGCTTCCCATAGATGAAGAAAGAACACTTTGACAGCAGGCTCCCCTTGGTTGGGCAACCTCTAGAAACCACCAACCATGAGGTTTCCTTTTTTGGCTGCTGATTTTTACCTAGAAGCCCTCAACTTGTCCTTTTTAGAGGAACATGCCTTAATTCCCTGAGGGCATTTTATGGGTGTTTCCCAACACACAGCTCTTCTCTGTCACTCAAAACTCCATCCCTTTCCCCTGTTAAGTCTAGTTTAAAGCTCTCCTTAAGTCTGGACAGCTTCTTGGTGAAGACCCTCTTGCCCCAGTTGGTCAGGTGAATCCCATCATCTCCCAACAGACCCAGCTTCTCAAGGGTAGATCCGACTTCTCAAAGTTAGGTCCATGATCGCAGAAGCCAAAACCTTGAGTATGGCACTAGCCAAGCACCAGGTGCTCCAATCCCTTTGTCATCTTCCCTGGACTCTCTGCAGTATGTCCATGTCTCGCTTGTACGGGGGAGTCCACAAGTGACCTGTACACATATCAGGAGGAAAGCGTGACCTGAGCGGTGTTTGGAAGCTGTTGAGAACATGCTGCAGTACGTGATCTGTTTCCCTGTTGTCTCTTTGGCATGTTACAGATATTGGAAAAAGTTGAAAGAGTTGGAAAATTGTATCTGGAGCTTCTCAGCGTTGGCAACATCCTCTTCATTGACTGGAAGGCTGACATCTACTGTAACCCCCAGCAAGGTGTGAAAATCTACACGGAGTTTGGAATTGCTGGGATCCTTGTTCAGAGCAAAAGGCCCCTCCTGGAGGAGCTGGACAGCCTCTCTAAAGCGATGGAACATTGCCTGGCAGAGTGGAAGAAGTACCTGGATACTCAAAGGGACACCTACTATCATCTCAACCTGTTCACTGCACACCAGCTCTTCTACTTATGCAGCCAGCTGGCCAGAGTCCAGAAGGGCATTGTAGAACCGCAGGTGCTCATCATGCTTTCCGCCATCAAGCATGATATCAAAGAAGAAGATATCAAAAAAGCCCTGGGGGATGCGCTGATGACTCCTCTGGACTCTGTGAATATGCCATCAACAGGCGGGGAATCGGTTACCTGGCACGACTACATCATTCGTTTTCCCCAGTTCGTCAAAAGCTTGGCCGAATCGGGCTACGATGAGTCGGTGGCAAAGGCAGCCTTGCAGAGCTGCCTCTCCAGCTCGCCCATCACGGAGCAGATGCTCATGGATTTTGCCTTCGAGCAGGGCGACAACAAGGAGTTGGTTGAAGAGCTCAGCAAGTTGTATGAGGAGACGAGAGAAACCTTCTTGCAGAACAGAAGGAAATTTAAAACCGGGAACAGAGATGTTGACCAGGTTTCCTTCAGCACCCTGGCGCACGATGAGCTGGCCAACTCCTTTGAGAGTCTGCCGTCTATTTACGACAAGGTGAATCTGCTCTGGGATGCCTACTGTAAGAAGTTTGCTGGCCTGGTGTCCGATAAATACATAGGCTTGGACGTTTTTGGGGAGATGCTGAAGCACTTGGCCGCTCTAGAAAGCACGTGTGTTAAAAGAAGTTTACCCATAGGCTTTGAAGCAGGGAAACCGCTTCTTGTCATGTGTAAGGAAGAGGAAATGTTACCCAGCATGTTGTTTGTCTACCGGCATGCTGAGATGGCACCTCTCCCGTCGTACGACGAGGTCCTGGTGTGTACACCTGACACGGAGGAGGAGGAGGTGGAGCTGCTTGTCAGGAGAGCTCTTTCCCCAGGTTCCCAAGACCAGAAGATCTACTGTTTGCTGGGTGCTGATAAATTAGTTTATAAAGTTTCCAAACAACTCGAGTCCCACTTCTTCCGCCTGGTGCAGTCTTCCAGCATCCCCAACTACAGATTCATCATCTTCTGCAATGCCAAAGCTCACAACTCCTACGTTATCACGGCCTTTGATGCCTACAAGGTGACTTTCCCCTGCTACTCCAAGATGGAAATCCAGACCTACCTGAAGATGCATCTGAAAGCGCCAAGCGGGACAGCCCCCGTCGCTCAAGCCTTTGAAGAGCCCTATCAGCAGAACGTGAAGTTCGTCTTTTCAGAGCAAGCGGGAATGGGTAAGTTTTTGGGGAGTCATATCCTTAGTTGTACCTCAAACCAAGGAGGCAAGGTGGCACACCATGCTTTCGGGGAAAGATTTCCTTGTTTTGGGTCGCATGCAAGTGTAGAAGGGTAGATGATCGATGCCCACCTCTTCTACGCCCTAGGGAAGTCTCTCTTTGTGGACAATACCATCGCAAAGGTCCGTGCCCAGCTGGGTGGCTCGCTACCACTTCACAAAACCATTAGGCTGATGGAGTCGGAAATTGATTTCCAGTTCTTCGTGGAGGAGCTCTTCTCCATCAAGGAATCCTTGACTGAAATTCAGCCCAGCATCTTCCACATCGATGTGTCTCCAGTGGTGAGTAGATCTTAAGTGGACAAGAAGAGGTGGTGAAGCACAGCAGACCTTATGAATAGGGAGGGAGAGAAGAAGGTGGAAACTCCAATCCAGCCCAAGTGTGTTTTGGCAGACTTCTGCATCAATTTTAATTTGTTGTTTGTTTTTTTTTTCCCTGCCAGGTATCGAAGGGTCTCTACCGGCTGCTGATTGATCTGTGCATCCTGCGGCACATCCAGAGTCCTGACGGCTTTGTCTGGAAGTGCAAACCCTCTCACCTTTACTTGATTGAGTACCTGGCAAAGGGGAAAGGTGTTAGCAGTACGAGGAAGAAAGAGGTATTTTGGGGGCCTGCCCTCGGCTGGAGGAAGCATTAAGGCTGAGCATGAGTGAACCTGCTAAACTCTGATGTCTCTACCAGAGCGATGCACAATTTAGAGTCTGTTTCTCCAGTGGGGCAATGTCTCCCCTACATAGAAGCAACCAGGTCAAACATGTCTCTACCTAAGGTGAAATATCAGGCCCTGCACTGAGTTCTGGAGGAAAAGGGAGCTTTTTCATCCCAGTTTTACTGTAACTTGAACCTCATGCATGTTTTTAAAGCCAATTTGCACCTGAGCCATGCTTTAGAGTTTAGAAGGTGTGAAACGCACCCCAGATTCACTAGCGGTTGATCATCCATCTGTAGTTCCTCACCATACATTCATCAACGACACAGACAGTGGGATCGAGTGCACCCTCAGCAAGTTTGCAGATGACACCAAGCTGAGCGGTGCAGCTGACACCCCTGAGGGATGGGATGGCATCCAAGGAGACCTGGACAGGCTGGAGAGGTGGGGCTGTGAGAGCCTCATGAGGTTCAACAAGGCCGAGTGCAAGGTCCTGAACCTGGGTCAGGGCAGCCCCCGGTATCCATACAGGCTGGGGGATGGAGGGATGGAGAGCAGCCCTGCGGAGAAGGACTTGGGGGTACTG
>VZTV01015823.1:12025-40529 GCA_013400875.1 Anhinga rufa
CTCTTTAGCAAGGCCTGTTGTGACAGGACAAGGGGTAACGGTTTTACACTAAAGGAGGGTAGGTTTAGACTGGATATAGGGAAGAAATTTTTTACAGTGAGGGTGGTGAGACCCTGGCACAGGTTGCCCAGAGACGTGGTCGATGCCCCATCCCTGGAAATATTCAAGGTCAGGTTGGACGGGGCTCTGAGCAACCTGGGCTAGTTGGGGATGTCCCTGCTCACTGCAGGGGGGTTGGACCGGATGGCTTCTAAAGGTCCCTTCCAACCCAAACCATTCTATGATTCTGTGATATTGACTGAGTTCAGGTCCCTCAATCTCCAAAAGGATTTCGTGGAACAGGAGAAAGTGTAGGAGAAGGTAACAAGATCACCCAACCCAAGACAGGATGCTGGGCAAGGCAGACCTTAATGGTTAGAGGGATTTCAATCTTCATGAAGGCTTGAAGAAATCTTGGCATTTCTACATCCTTTTCCCAGCTTGCTGAACCATTTGTGACCAGGGGAAAATTAAAAAAGGGGGTTTTGATGATGTAGGCAAATGTAGGAGGTTGGAGAACTGTCTTCACGGTCATTTGTGTCCTCTTCCTTTTAGATGTCCATTGAAATGGAAGAAGAATTTCTGGATCTTTTTCCTACCGTGGAGTGTGTATCGCCGCTGCGGGTGCTCGACTTGCTGGGACATCCCAGTTCTGTCCGTCCGGTGGGACTGAGGGAGGAACAGTTTGACCGGGACAAGCTAAATAGCGAAGATTTCCAAAGGTCCTACCAATATCTCAGCAGATACAAACTGAAGAAAAACCTTGACTGTTTCACTTTTGTCCCTGGAAAGACGGAGGGGACAGAGAAAGAATGCCTGGAGTGCTTGATGGAGTTCTGTGGGAGAAGCAACCCCTCCTGGACCGAGATCAGCAACTTCACCCACTTCTTGAACTTCCAGCTAAGAAAATGTGAGAATTCCGTCTTCTGCAGTCCAGTGGTCGGAGGTCAGTTCTGTGGCTTCAAAACATTCGTCATCAAGTTCATGATCGCCATGTCCAAGGACTTTGCCATGCCTTCCCTCAACATGTCCGATGAAAGCGTGCTGAACGAGGAGCGTAAGGAGATGGACAGTGTTTTGAGAGAGTACGAGCTAAGGCGCAAGTGGGAGCAGGAGTCTCACCCTTACATAGTCTTCCATGCTGAGGGGGATTCCATGGAGTTTTTGGGGTTTCATATCAACCGGAACTTCGATGCGATTGATGCTTATTCCCAGGCTGTTTTGGAGACGGCGGTTATGAGCAAGAATTTATACAGGATCTTGGCACTCCAAAATGTTCCTTTCAATAAGAAATTTGAAACCTTATCCAGAACCGAGCAGCTGGAGGCCCTCTGCAGAGTCTTCGGTGTGAGATGCCAGGAAGATCCAGATGTTTCATACCAGTTGACTCTAGACAACACCATGAAGATGTTGGCTATTCACCTGCGGTTCCAGTGTGGGATCCCTGTGATCATCATGGGTGAAACGGGTTGTGGGAAAACAAAGCTGGTGCAGTTCATGTGCAACCTGCAAAGGGCAGGCAGGGAAGTTCAGAATATGATGGTGGTGCGTGTTCACGGCGGCACCACCTCCAAGAACATCCAGGCGAAGGTAAGGCAGGCCATGGAGCTGGCACGTGCCAACGAAAAAGAGCACGACATAGACACGGTGCTCTTCTTTGATGAAGCCAACACCTCGGAGGCCATCTTTGCCATCAAAGAAGTGCTGTGTGACCACAGCGTCAACGGAAAGCGGATTTCCACTGACCGCTTAAAAGTGGTGGCCGCTTGCAACCCTTACAAAAGGCACACCAAGGAGACCATTGAGAAACTGGAGAAAGCTGGCTTGGGGTACCAAGTCCGGAGTGAAGACACCCCAGAGAAGCTGGGCTACATTCCTTTGCGGCAGTTGGTGTATCGGGTGCAGCCCCTTCCTCCCAGTTTATTGCCTCTGGTCTGGGATTTTGGAGAGCTGAATGAGAAAACACAAAACCTGTACATCAGGGAGATTGTGAAGTCCACCGTGGGGACCGAGATCCCCATGGAAAACCTGGATGTCTTCACCAATGTCATTTCAGCCTCCCAGAAGTTCCTGAAAGCCAGGAAGGATGAATGCAGAGTCGCCAGCCTCCGGGATATAGACCGCTGCATGAAAATAGTGCTCTGGTTTTATTCCTTAAGAGACCTGCTTTTTCACCAGATTGATAAGAAGCGGTGTGGGGAGGAAGAAGAGCCAACTTTAAATGATGTGCAAAGGGCTTTGATCCTTTCGGTAGGGGTCTGCTATTACGTGTCTCTGGAGAGTCGCCAGGAGTACCTGGAGGAGGTTGCAAAATGCTTCTCGGTCCCTGCGTCCCGGCTACAGCAAGAGATTGAGTTGTGCCAAGAGGTATTTCTTGATGACCTCTCCATTGGTAAGGAAACAGCCTGCAACAATGCTCTGAAGGAGAACATCTTCATGCTTGTTGTCTGCATGGACCTCCGGGTGCCGCTCTTTCTGGTTGGGAAGCCGGGAAGTTCCAAATCCTTATCCAAAGCCATCGCTGTGAATGCCATGAAAGGCACATTGTCCAGAAGCCCGTTGTTCAAAAGATGCAAAGAGGTCCAGCTGCTCTCCTTCCAGTGCAGCCCCCATTCCAAACCAGAAGGCATCATCTCCACTTTCCGACAATGCGCTCAGTTCCAGAAGGGCAAGAACCTGGATGATTTTGCGTCCGTGGTCCTGCTGGATGAGATCGGTCTTGCAGAAGACTCGCCCGATATGCCGTTGAAGGCGCTGCATCCTCTTCTGGAAGATGGATGCGTTGACAATGACAATCTGGAGGCTTACAAGAAAGTTGGCTTTGTGGGCATCTCCAACTGGGCCTTGGACCCTGCCAAAATGAACAGGGGCCTCCTTGTCATTCGGACTGAACCTAGCAAGGAAGAGCTAGTGAAGACTGCCAAAGGCATATGTGCTGACCAACTTCACCTTGAAAGAATCGAGCATTTGTTCCCTATTCTGGCAGACTTCTACTGCAACGTGCTGAAAAGACAGAAAATTGAGTTCTTTGGGCTTCGCGACTTCTACAGCTTAATCAAAATGATCGTGTTCTACATGCAGGACATGAAGTTCAGTTCTCAAGAGGAGATCCTTGTAAAGGCCATTCAGAGAAACTTTGGAGGCTTCAGAGATATCCAACCTCTGGAAATCTTCTGTAACTGCACCAGTGAGGTACGTCTTACCTGCGAGAGGGAAACCAGCTGCATCCGTCTGCTGGAGGAAAACATGGACAAACAGCAAGGAGGATTCATATCTCGTTACCTCCTCTTGCTGACGACCAACAACGCCGCCTTTCAGATCATCCAGATGACGGGGCTTATAGACACCAGCAACTGTGACATTATATTTGGCTCCGGTTTCCCCCGGGACCAGGATTATTCCCAGGTGTGCCGCTCTGTGAACAGGGTGAAAAATTGCATGGAGATAGGCAGGCCCATTGTCCTCCTCAACATACAGAACCTTTATGAGAGCCTTTACGATGCCCTCAATCAATGCTTCGTCACCCTGGGGGGAAATAACTATGTTGACCTGGGCCTCGGCACTCACAGGGTGAAGAGCCGTGTGAAGGAAGAATTCCGGCTGATTGTTATAGAGGAGAAGAAAGTGGTCTACACGCAGTTCCCCACCCCTCTGCTGAGCCGTCTGGAGAAGCATTGCTTGGACATGAACACCATCCTCAACTGGCAACAGCAAGACCTGAAGCGGGACCTGGAGAGATGGGCCGGTCTGTTTGTCCGCACGATGAACCCTGATTTGTTCAGTGACTGGTCCCACAGGCTCGCTCCCAAGGAACACGATGTCTTCATCGGCTTCAGTGATGACACATCCGCCGCCATCGTGCTGGAGACTACCCAGCACGTCCACTGCAGAGGCTACAAACCCTGTGGAGAACTGGCCCTCTCCACTGCCACAAGCAAACTGGTCGAGTGTGCCACTCCTGACTCCATCCTACGCCTTAGGTACTCTGCTCTGGAGGATGCTAGGCAGATCCAGGACCTGTATTTCATCGAGCAGGAGCACAACAGCCTGGCCAGCCTCTTGCGTGAGATGATGAACCAGCAGAAGAAGAAAGGGAGCACCGCCGGGCTGTGCCTGCAGGTACTCTTGCTTGGCTGTAAAGCACCCAAGGGTGCTGTTTGTTTTCCAAGTGAGCATGGTGGCCCCGTGATCTTGGTTAGGCCAGGATAATGATGGGTTTATGTCCACCCTCTTTGCCTCAGTGGTCATCTGCAGCCAGGTTAGGCTCTGCCTGTCCTTGGGAGGCAGCTGGGGTCTGCTCAGCTCTGGCTCAGGCTGAGATACTCAAAGGACCTTAGATGAGCACCGAGCACTGATAGAGATGCCCTGGAGGATTCCACCCATTCAAGGCAGCAAGACAACCAGTTTTGATTTCCTTTTTTACTGCAGGTTTCCACCCATGCCAGGCTGCTAAACCAGAAGGATTTAGAAGTGCTGAAGAAGACGCTCAACCTCCCAGACACAATCCACTGCCTCTTCCTCAGCCAGTTTGACACCGAACACGCTTTCCGCCAGGACCTCAGGTGGGGTCTGGTATTTCTTTTCTTTATCCTTGCTGGTGATTTCCACTCCTCACAGTGCTTTGGGGTGGGGTGGGATGAGACCTTTCTAGGAGAAAACATTAAAGAGGCCCTTTCATTGTAGGAATTTCTTCAGAGACCCGCAAGAAGTGAGATTGCTCCTCGTTCAGTTTCATTTCGATGAGCCGCAGAGCAGCAAAAGACTTCTGGCCTGTGCCAAGTAAGCAGCTTTCCTTTGTCCTTTCTTCTTCCTCCTCCGTCCTTCACCCTTTGTTGTCCTTTGGCCTTCTCCTCCCTCCTTCTTCCTCCTTTCTTCTTCCTTTCTTCCTCCTTTCTTCCTTCTTCCAGGCACAACGTACTTCTCAGAAACCTGTGCTGCCTTTTGGCCTTTTCTCCCCGCTAAGACACGAACTGGGCTGTGCTCTGGACTGTGTTGTCTCATTTGCCCCTGTGGTCGTAGCAGGTTGTACCAACCGTGGCCAGAAAGACTGTCTTCTTGGGGTGGCATCCACCCAAGAAAGTAGATTCAGATGACTGCGGCCTTTCGTGAGGAGGGAGATTAACCCTCAGGAGGGCTCACAGAGGGAGGAGATGTAGTTGTTGCTTGGAGAGATCAGTCAAATGAGTCTGGAATTAACCAGCTCTGACCTTCTGGTGGTAATTCCAGGTACTGCATCACAGACGAGCGAAGGAAGTCTGCCAGCCCCCATCTGTTGCATGTCGTGCTGATCACTAAAGTCCCGCGGGTCCTGGGAGGGTGCAGCTACCTGGCTTTTGACAGCGGTAATGTGATGCTTGCTACTTTGGGTTGGGAAAAGAGTGGGAGGGGAAGAAGAAGACGTGCAGACAAGACATGTGAAGTGGTGGATCTCCCATCTCTTGCTGTCTTCTTGCCCTGGTTGGCTGGTAAATCCGAGCAGGCAAGCTCACTGCTTTTTCCAAAGGGCTCGTGCACCAAAAGAGAGCGGGTGGACTGATCCTTCCTCTTGTCTGGTTTTTCTTGCCTCTCCAGGAGAATGGAATTCCATTCATTTGGATGACCTGACGCCCCCAGAGAAATTTAAGGCCAATCTCGGCCAGCTCTCCAAAATGAGCATTGCTGAGATTTTCATGAGCAGCTTCCTGCAGCATTGCCGCACAGGTAAGAAGTCTCTCACTATAAACCCACCATCTCCCCACTGTTGTCCTTTCCCAAAAACCCACTGCCTCATCCTCCAATGTCCCACCTGTTCATAAGAACGCACCTGCATCAAGCAGGGCCCAAGTTGTGGGTCCCAGGAGCACGTGCTGCTTCTGAGGTCTTCATGGCAAGGCAACCTTTGCCTCCTGATGGACAAACAGTGATGGTGGAGCAAGCAGTTAACAATGGCAAACTAGCTCTGCTGCTGGAGACTTCTATATGGAGTCAACACATGCTTGTTGACCCCCATTCTCTGATTGGATGGATGGGCAAATGAGGCAGAAATGGTTTGATCCTTTATTGAAAGCCAGTTCTAGTGGCTCCTTGAACCAATATTCTTGCTTAGAGGTGTCCAGCCAATTGCTCCCCAAGACTGAGGGTCTCCTGTCATCAAGAATCTGATGCCAAGCAGTTGGGTAGCTTCCACCCCAGTCAAGGCGCTCCTGACACCTCCTGTAGATGGAAGTTACCTCTTGCTGAGGTTTTGGCAGCTGAGTCGTGTGGTTGATTGTGATTTCAGGTTCTCCAGAGGATTCTGCTGCCCTGGGAAGCATCAGCGAGT
This sequence comes from Anhinga rufa, assembly GCA_013400875.1. Taxonomy (NCBI): domain Eukaryota; kingdom Metazoa; phylum Chordata; class Aves; order Suliformes; family Anhingidae; genus Anhinga; species Anhinga rufa. Next base: position 18,366 of record VZTV01015823.1, read on the forward strand.
CTGGTCTTTACCCAGAGGAAAATGTATGTTTTTTTTCTTTTTTTCTCCTCATTTTAGTTGCTTGTCATTGTGCAAGAACTGGCTTGGGTTTCAACGACATTTTGGGATCTGCTTTGAAAGGTCCTTACTTGGGCTGGTACCTTGTCACAGGAAAGAATAGCTGCAGGTCTTCCATTGTGAGGGTGACGTAGGGGTTGCTCTCCCAGCCCACCTATGAGAGACTGGGACAAGACCAGGAGCCTTTTGTCACTGTCAGCAAAGCAGTGTCTCTTACCAGGGCCATCAGCAACCCTCCACACCCCGGGGACTGGCTTAACTGGGGTTTGCTGGGATGGTGAAGTGGGTACAGAGCTCAGAGCTGTGCTAAGTTCTGGAGAAGATGAATTAATGTCCCAGGACAAGCGTCCCCAGGCAAATGAGAGCAAAGTAGTGTTGAGCAACTGTCATACGCCGTTCCAGGATTATTATCTGCAGCATGACAGGCTCTGTTTATTAACGCGCCTCACTGACGGGATGCCAGGCGGTTAACGTCTACCACAATTTTATTAAATATTCCACTGTCCTTAAGCAAGTCGCTTTAACCCGTATAGTAAGCTCAATACATAGTAAGACAGAAACTGTTAGAGCAAGATACATGAAATTGGGGGAAGAGGGATACATCCTGTTCGGTGGTCCAGCGGTCCATGGCAAGGTCAAAGATGATGGGGGTCTCAGGCCGGCTGAGAGGGAATTCCACTGAGTTACTCCCATGCTCCGATTTTATAGCCGGCATCAAGCCCCTAGTCCCTACGTATCTTTGTACGCAGAGTCTCAATCACCGCAGCACACCCTGCTCCGACTCTTGGAGCTGAACAGGGGCTGTTTGGGTAGAAGAATGAGGGGGAAGAGGAAGGAAGGCCTCACGGTTCAGCGAAAAAGTTCACGCTTCTATAATTTAAAAGAGGAACACAACTAAACCCTCAACCGCTTGTGACTAGTGTCACGAGTGGGTGGCAGCTTCTTGATTTGGTTTAAATACTTGCCTCAGGGTCGTTTTTTAGAAACTCTCTGGGCTCTTGGCGTAAGTTCAGACCTAATTTTCTGGCAGCTGATAAGCAGTGGGAGGAGTGGCAGAGGCACAGGGCTGTGGGGCTAGGCAAGGGGTGGCTACCAAGCCTTCACCTAGTTCCACCCCTCACCTCGGCCTCATCGTGGCGTTCCCCTCTTCTGCAGACCCTTGATGTTAGTCTGGTCCCAGGATCGAGACCCCACAGCAACCAACTGACTTCCAGTCTTTTCTAGCCACAGTTCCTCAATATGGATGCAATGATCAAAGGGAGCATCCAGAAGGCCGTGATCCAGCTGGAGGACAAGAAGGACAACAGCCAGCGTCCAACAGAGAGACTCAAGATCCTTCACAACTTGCTTTTCCACGCTCAGAGTAGCGGTACGTGTGAGTAGAGAGAACTAGGAGTGACTCCTTCTTGCATGTTGCAAGCCGTATGGCAAGAAGAAGACAACGGACGTGTTAAGAACCAGTCCTGGTGTCCCTCAAAGCCAAAGTGGGTGGAGAAGTACCCAAGGGACAGAGGACGAGGGGTGTGGAGCCTCCTTCACCTCCCTGCACAGTCCCTCATGTTCATGATCAGAGTCTGTACTAAACCACAAAGCTTTGCTCCAAGCCTTAGAGTCACCTGAGCTGGGAGGGACCCACAAAGATCATCGAGTCCAGCTCCTGTCCCTGCACAGGACAGCCCCACATTCACACGGTGGCTCTGAGGGCCTTGTCCAAGTGCTTCTTGAATATCACCAGGCTGGGTGCTGTGGCTGCCTCCATGGGGAGCCCGTTCCAGTGCTCCACCACCCTCGGGGGGAAGAACCTTCTCCTAATATCCCTTAGTAGAAAATTGTGGCAACCAAAATCCCTTGCAGGTTTTTGGCGGAGTCTCCTACTTGGAGATGAGCACCAGGAGGGTCCTAATCAGCGCCGCTTTGTGATTAGTTTCCAGACGCTTTATGACCATCCTGAAGAAGAGAATTTGTTCCCTCCTGCAAGAACGAGAGAAACACATGGAAGAGCCAAGGGAATGGATTTTCCAGAGGGCACTCCATACTGAATTCATCCTGGAAGACACATCGTTCAGGTAGTGCTGGCTGTGGGCCACCTTCCTAATGTCAAGTAATTCTGTTCCTGAAACTGCCCTGCGTGAAATAAGAGGCACCTTGCTTGAAGACCAAGACGTGACAGCCAAGCAGTGTCTAAACACGTGGGGTTTTATCAGCCTAGGACAAGGTAGGGGCTTGCTGAAAGGTCATAGTCAGTCTCAAAAGCAAAAAATTAAGAGTAGCATTGATTTTGAAGAAGCTTCTCTTGGAAGGGCTTTTCTGGTAGCAAACAACGTTGGCTGACTGTGAGATAGACAAGGACGGGTAGTGTCAAGCCTGGACATCCACATTCGGCATCTTCAGAAGCGGTTGGGTTGTTTTGGTTGCCTTGTGGGTCCTCAAGGCCAATGCTGTCACCTGGGCAGAGGAGGGTTTCTTGGTGGGAAGCAGGGAGGCAACGTAACAAGCTGTGTCGTCTCTTTTTTCAGGCAAGCGCTCTGGATGCACCTGGAACACATCGTGGTGAACATCTTTGCCCAAATTCTTGCCGTGGTGGATGCCAACAACAACCTGGATCTCATCTCCCAAGGCTCTCCGCTCACGGAACTGTGGCTCCAGATATTCCAAGAAGAAACATTCCTAAAAATTAAATATACCAGCAAGTAAGAGGCGGGGTGTAAATCTACCGCGAGGTAGTTTTCCCTAGGAGAGTAAAAGCTGGTGTTTGTAGTGAAACTGTAGCTCATGCTTGAGGTGCACATGATTATAACCTAGCCATGGAAGGTCTTGGGTGTCAAGCCCCTGGCACCAAAACTTCCCTGTTGTTTTAAGCTGTCAGCAAAATTGGCTCTCTCCCTGCTCTTGCCCAGTTTTCCTTGTTCCTGACTTTCCTCACGTTTCTGAATCCTTTTAAAGAGAAGACATGTCAGCGGGAGCCGGGAACTTCTCTGAGGTGGTCCATCTCTGGACACCCGCGGTCTGTTGCACACTTTAATTCTTCTTTCTGCGCTGTTTGAATTCAAGGGCGGCAGATGCTAGGATTTCCGTGTTATCAATGACTGAAGACCCCAACACCTCCCTCTTCTGCCAGTTCCCATTCAGCTGGGTTTTGAAAGCCTACCTAGATGACATATGGGAGAAAGTCTATCATATGAAAGGTAACATCAGACTTCCCAGGGGGAGCTTTAACCCAGCAAAGCTGCCAAAAATCCACATCCTTAGTAGGAGGAACCACAGGGGCTGCTTTCCTCACTCAGATGACCCAGAACTGAGTTGTGCATCTCTTCTGCATTATATCTCCTCCTCTTGCATCGTGCCCCTTCACCCGTGGCCTTGCACTCGGCCACACGTCCTCCTCAGTCTTAACGAGGAGCATCCATTCTCTGCTAAGTAGCCATAACCCTCTTCACTGTCCCTTCTAGATCAACCCAAGAAGCCAACGGAGGAAGTGGCCAGATTCTACCAAACCTTCATCAAGAACGTCTTGATGCCAGATGGCAACAATCCAGACATGTTACGCTATTACGCCAACGACTTTCTCAGGATGGCTATTCCTGGGCAAGATCTCTCCATCTACGAGGTGAGTAGGGTTGGGTAGAGCACCATCTTCAGCTGGCACTGGCTTCGGCCCTTGTCCTATCCTTCCTGGCCAGATCTGATGTTCCTAATAAGCCCTCCCTTGTGCTGCTCTGTGGTTACTCCTCAGCTGTTATCAACATTCCGTCTTAATTCCACTTCAAGAGCTACTTTTGATGCGGAAACTTTATACGGGATACTGCAGCAATGTTAGCATCCCACCTTAGTCCCCTTGCTGTTTGCTTTGAGCAGAAATAACACTTTTCCTTTTACCTGCAGATTCTATCAAAAGTTTTCCTAGCCAGCGCAGAACAACTCTGCTCCTCTGTGGGCAGGGGAGAGATGGCCTTCTCCCCGGTTTGGCTTCACATGGAATATTTCTACCTCCGAGATGATTATCAGCTCTTTGTTGACATTGCAAAAAGCAACGACGCTGTCATAAGTGAGCTGCAGGCCAAGTATGAGACGAACCCCCCAGAAATGGTGAGCGAAGAGCTGCATTTGCCCTCTAACCCTTCTCCTACTACATTTGAACATGATGGTCTTCACAACTTCTATCATTTAATTACATACTATGTAATTAGTAAGACATCCTTGCATTTGTGGCACTCTGGGTACCACGTTGAAGTCCCTTTAGACACTTTGACCCTGGAGGTGGGTGGGATTTGTTGTGTCACGCTTCAGTGGTAGGCTCCAGCTCCTTAGCTTGCCACCTCCACGTGGAGACGTCCGCATCCCTCCTAAGATGCTTACTGCTTAGAGCAGCAAGCTAAGGCTTTTAGAGGACTCCCCATGGTGACTCTAAGATCCTTCTTTCTCCAAGTCACGGTTAGGCTCATTAAAGCCCTTCCTGGTTTACAGATGCCAGAACTTCACCCTTAAAAGTTCATTTCTTTCTAACTTAGCCCTGTCAACTACTCTAAAAGCTGTACCAGCATCTAGGCATGCAGTAGCCCTTCCTTCTGTGCCACCCACCAGCAAGGCCAGCTCTTTACCAAGACTCTTCTTCTCTCTCTTTGCAAATGTCATTTCAGTTTGTCGCTCTTGATGCCTTGTACATTCTCCTGAAGAAAGTGCAGCCCACCGAAAATGGACTTCTGCCCTTTGATGCCTGCGTAGCGTGGCTTCAAAGCGTCAAGTCAATTAAGCCCTGGGTGGAGTGGATCAGTCTGGACAACTACCAGCTTCAGTTCTACCAGAAGAAGAAGGAACTCCTGGAGAGGGTGTTGTAAGTTCAGTCACTCTCTGTTGACAGTAGCGCAAGCAAACGTCTTGACATCTGAATGTCAGGTGAACTGAAGCCAACCTCTTCTTGGGGAGCTGGACGCACAAGTCCTCCAACTGTCCACTCCTTCCTGGTCCTTCCTCATTATCACAAACACGGTGGCCAAGCGGCTCCAAAAAAAAAAAGTGGTGGATGTTTCACCATGATCAGATTGTTTAGTTCTGGTAGAACTCCTCCTTGTGTGCTCGATGGTGCCAAAATGCTTTCTGGAGTGGGACAAGCAGGTCTCTCCAGAGACAAAACCCAGAAACGGGCCGGCAGTTTCAGTTTGGCCCAAGGTTCGCTGAAACAAGCAGCGTAGAGAGGACCATGCCATATCTTTCTTCCTCTAACGCTATCTCAGAAGGTCTTGTGTCCTCAAGCGACTACACGCTGCCTGGGATGAGTAACAGAAATACTGGTGGGAAGGGACCTCGGGAGGTCTCTGGTCCAACCTAATGGGCATCCTTCGGGGGGCGGGGGTGTTTTGCAGACATCGCTGGACCTGCACCAACATTGTCTACATGCTGATCGACAACCTGCTGCACAACGAGACACAAATAGAGGAGAAGCTCCTGAGGCTTGTGGTGAAGCAGTTCATCTTCCTCTGGAACGTAGGTGTTTGCTGGAGCAGCTCGTGGCTGTGAAGCTTGGGAGGGCTCTTCTCTTCCAGGAGACCTCTGGTCCCAGATGTAGGGAGGGCTTAGGAATGGGAAAAGGCTGGAAACACCATCCAAGAGACAAGCGCTATTTGGATTCAGAATCCAAAATGAGAATTTGGAATCAAAGAAGGCTTTATTGAGAATATAAAGGGTTAACCCAGGTCGCTTACCTTCAGAGGTCCATGCAGAGACATCCATACATGGATCTGCTTAATTCTGCTGTTAAAATTGGTGCCCCTGCAACACTGCCATCCCGTAATTGTTCATCCTCCGCGTACCAGAGAGACGTTTCTGCTGAACTTGCACCACGTGTTTGTCTTTTGCAGCGCCTCTATGCAACCCCGGGATCTGAGCCGGAGAAGACTTTTGATTTGGTGACAAAAGTGCTGAAGAAATGCAACGAGAATGCCGATGTTGTGTACCTGGTGTAAGTCCGAGCTGAAAAAAAGTTGACTTTGGGGTCCTTCTCCACCAATGCGGTGTTTGCAAAGGGTGGGGGCTAAATACGTCAGCACTAGGGGTGAATGTCTTTGGGCCAAAGGGAGGCTACACTGATGAAGCCAAAGGGTGAGAGCCTGTCTTGGAGGTGATAAATCATCTCTGGAGGAACTTCTCTTAGGTGTGGTGCCAAAGAAACCAGCTCCCCTGAGCACCAGGCTCTGCATCCCCTTCACCCAGCCATCCTCACCACAGACGTGTCTGAGATGGGATGGTCCTCACACAGCTCAGAAGCAGTGGTGGCTCACCCTGGTTCTCTACTGACCATTGAGGCTAGACACAAGTGCCCATCCGGCTTCATCCCCGCCCCCCAGGACGTACGTTAGGCAGGAGCCAATCCACGCTCCTCCTCAAATCTGGCAGCAGCGCTGAGCTGCCTCTTCTTTTGGTGGTGTCGCTCAGGAAGGGTGTGAAGGAATGCAAGAGCTGCCTGCGGGAGATCACTGACCCGGCGGAGCTGCCCTGCAGCCACATCTTCTGCACTCGCTGCATCCTGGAGTGGGTGAACAAGCAGTGTAAGGTCTGCAAGGAGGAGTTCCCGGAGGATTACACACCCACGGCTTCGGAGGCCACGAGGTATCCCACCGCTGGCAAAAATCTGCCTGCCTCAAGTGTCTTCGTGTTAAATATTGGGATAGAAGATGCTGGTGCCTGAACAAACGGCCATCTCGTCTCCCTGGTTTGGGTCCTGTGCTCTGCAGAGGGAGGGATGTTGTTTCTTTCCTTGGTTGGAGGTTGACCACGAGTCTTGGTTTTCTTCTTCCCTCCAGGGAGACTGTTGCCTGTCACAACAAATTCAGGAGGAAGTGCAATTCTTTCTTCATTGAGTTCATCACCATGTACTTTTCGGGAGACAGAGAGGCACCATCCGCAGAAATCATTCAGCGACTGATACAGTTGGCAGCTTGCAAACCCAACCCTGAGCATCAGGCAGGGAAAAGAGGTAAAAGAGCTTGATTCTGCTCTACCTGTGTCTGACCTCGTGCTCTTGGAAGTCAAATAACAGCTGTCATCCTTTTCCTTCCCAGTGTACAAGCCGAAAAGTGAGTTGTCACCCTTCGAAGAGTGCATGGCCACCAGTCCTACCATCCAGTCCTCCCTCCTGAAGCTGCTGCTGCGATGCGGGTCAGCCCTGAGGTTGCTCCCAAACCCCGTTGCTGAACCCCTTGGCTACGTGGATGCTGATGTTTTGTGTCCTTTTCTGCCCTAGGTTCAACAACGTCAAGGTTCACTTGGAAGACTACCTGTCCCAGATGGAGGAAAAGATAATATCCAGCCAAAGTAACATGGACCACTTCTACTTCATGGTGGTGCACTGTCTGGAGGTGAGTGGCCGTTGGGATGCACTGGGAATCCCAACAAACACGATAACTTGGAGCCTCCACCCCAGCTAAAACCTATTGATCACATTAATTACCACCCCCACTCCCACCCATCTTTCTATGCATGAGGAACCAAAGGAGGAGCTCACCTTAAAGATGAGGAGAAGGCATGAGGAAGGAGGAGAAGCTGCTCAGTTATAACTCATCTTCAGACTCTTAAAAATTGTCTTTCCCTCAAGTAGGATTTTATGTATCCTTCTTCTGAAGAAGACATCAGCCAGCTTGCCGAAAACTGCCTCTCCACCGCAGACCTGTCTGCTTTCTGCAAGCCCGACGTCTCAAGAATTAACACCCTCCAGTTCATCGCCCAGCTCCGGCTCTCCATCAGCCACGTGGCCACCGTGCTTTCCAGTGAGTTCTTTTGCTTAGCGTAGCATGAGAACTGCGCCTACCCCTAAGCAGGTCTAGAACAACCCCACAAAAAGGTCTAGCCTTGGAGGTTTTTGCTGCAAAATTACTGTTTTTATGAAAATTGAAGTTGTTTTGGACAAACTTTCCAGCTCTCCAGTCCCCAGACTCACTGTGCTCTCCAAGTATTTCCCTATGTATTCCCTCTGTGTGTTGGCTTGAAGCCAGGTTTCGACTCGTGGGGAGAAGATCCTACTGCAACCTAGATCCTACTGCAACCTGAAGAGCCGGAGGGGCTGCGTTGGTGTGGGACACGTTTGACGTGCCACCACTGGGGACTGGGCATAACAAGAAACCTCCTTTCCAGCTGCAGATCCCAATGCACCCGCTGCTGAGGGGAATGAGAAAGAGCAAGACCTGGTGAACGCAATGAAGCAGCTGGTTGCGAAGGCTCTGACCCCGTGGCCTCAGGTGTTCCTCATCAGAAATCTCTGTGACATCTGTGGGTTCACCTCTATGTGGAAGATCCTCCAGGCAGAGAAGTGGATTTTACCCCGAGGGGTGGAAATTTCACAGGTGGGTTGTTTCTTGAGAGCCTTGTGCCGAAGCAGAGCTGAGCAGGGTGGGATGCGCCGAGCTCGAGCCCTGTAAAGTTGATGCAGAGGGTTCCCTTCCAGTTGAGGAGCGTGACAGGCCCCTGTAGGGTGCATTCAACCTCCTCTTCGTGCCCTTCCACTTGTTTCTTAGGATAACAACGTGCGTCTGTGTGTTTCAGGATAGAAGCACCTGGTCAAACATAACACTGATGTTTTCGGTGCTGGACAAGGCACAAAACCAGCTAAAAAGCAAAGATTCCACAGAAAAGCAGAACTTGACTGTGAGTATCTGTCATGTCTCTAACAGGAGGTTTCCATGGTTTTTGGTCTGGAACTGTTGGTTGATCTGGAACTGTTGTTGGTTGGACTGGAACTGTTGGTTGGACTGGAACTGTTGGTTGGTCTGGAACTGTTGGTTGGACTGGAACTGTTGGTTGGTCTGGAACTGGTAGTTGGTCTGGAATCGCTGGTTGATCTGGAACCTCCTGGAAACAGGAGGTTTCCATCTGTGTTGGTGGAGAGCTGTGGCAGCCCCACAAATGGGACTTTGCATGGACACTGAACCGTAGTGGTGAAGGCAGAAGACCCCTCAGGGGGAGGTGCCATGCTGGTTGCCTTTGCTTATGTCTGATTTGTTCAACTTTTGTAGTCTGTCATGAGGCAAATGGAGAACATCCTCCGGCTGCCATCCATCCCAGATGAGCTGCTGGAAGACAAACTGAAGAAGATCATGGATGCTTTGGGTGATGGTGGAGACCCAGGCCTGCTGGAGGTGGTCTTCCACACTGCGCTCACTCTGGCCTTGGTCCCAAACCGCATCACTCACCTCCTCAGGAACATCTGCTTCAACCCTGACATCGTGAAGGTGAGTCGCAAGGCCAAGGTGCACAGCTATCTCCGCCCCGCTGTCCTGGCACATCGTGTCCTGGCAGACAGGCTTTGTTTGGTCAGCTTGTTGCTTTGTAGATCGCTGTTCCTCTTCCTTCTCGTTCCTGAGAAGTAAATGCGACCATCCATCCTGGTCTACTTCAAATGTGGATGAGAAATATGGTCACAGGAGATGCCCATCTCTATTCTGGATCGAGGAGAGCCAAGGGCCTGGCACAGCTTCCTTGGCTGAGATGAGGTGGTTTGAAGCCCAGCCAGGGCATCCTTCTCCTGCCAAAGGTCTTCCAGCACTCAGAGGATGATGGAGATGCTCATTCCTGAGCTGGGCTTCCCCTCGGGTCTGGCCATGCATGAGTTGTTCCTGTCATGTGAGGGCTGCAGGAAGCAACCAGGACATCATGCTGCTTCTCTTGGAAATGAAGGCAGCAGCCACCTCTGGATCCTCTCCCTTCCCATCAAGGCCTTCTTTGGCCCATGGTGTATTCAGTTCCAGAATCAAAACTTCTAAATAATTGGGACTCTTGGGGACTTCATTTATTTCTGGTCACTCCAGCCTCATGTCTCCCTGTCTGATGCACCTTGCTCCCTCACTTGGTCCCCATTCCCTCACCAGAACTTTCTCCCTGATGACAGGAGGACCCTTCCTCCCCACTGCTTGCTCTAGAAGCAGAATTGTCCCTCATAGGTGGGAAGAGAGCTAGGAAGGAGGTTACCCCATGCTTCACTTTCTATTGCGTTTCCTTTCCAAGGGGTCCTACCTTCCCACCATGCCTGGAGACCTGCTTTTTGATAAGGAGAACTGGAAAATCGGTGCGATGGACAAGATTTGGCGTAAGCATTGGGGGAATCTCGCTGCTCCTGCGTGTGCGGGGAGGCCACCAGCAACTGATTGAGATTGGCCAGGGGACAGGGGGAAGGGGTTAAAGACTCCTGAAGGCCATCTCTGTCCTTCTGTTGAGTCCTTCATGATCTCCACCTGGGTGGAGCAACTCTGGGTCCCTTTTTGACAAGGTCTGTGAGAGGCATGTGGTGGGGCTGGATGCCAGGGATAGGAGCCGGGCCTGTCACCCTCTTGGTGAGCTTCTGGCCATGTTCCCATCATGGAGGTTGTTGTGGGAGATGACTGACTAACCATATCCTCTTTCACACGTAGGTTGTCAGTGCGGCTCATTGTGGGTTGTCACCGAGGTAAGTGTCTCCTCCAAGCTGGTTGACTTTGCAGCTCTGTCTTCTTGCGCTTCTCATTGTCACCTCATGGGAAAAAGCCAGGCTTGGGATGAGCTTCTCAGGTTTTCTTCTGTCTCCCAGAGGTGTCCATCCCTTTTGCACCATCTTGAAACACAGCTTGGCCTCTTGGCCTGCCTGTTCCTACTGGGTGGCCGATATAGACGCACCTCCTGCTGCCCTGCTCCCCTCCTAATGTGAACTCCAGTGTCACCTCTGTGTCAAGTGGTCCCTTCAGTGCAAGAGCAGCTGCAAGGCTCGGAAGCCAGCGGGGCTCTTCTGCAAGCCAGCGGGGCTCTTCTCCAAACCAGTGGGGTTCTCGAAGCCAGCTGGGCTCTTCTCCAAACCAGCGGGGCTCTTCTCCAAGCCAGCAGGGCTCTTCTCCAAGCCAGCGGGGCTCTTCTCCAAGCCAGCGGGGCTCTTCTCCAAACCAGCGGGGCTCTTCTCCAAGCCAGTGGGGCTCTTGTCCCAGTGAGGCGCTAGGCTAAAGGGAGCTGGGATTTGTGTCTTCCCATGGGAGCAGTGGAATGAAGTGGGTTCTTCCAGGCCTTGATTAGTCCCACCCACAAACTGATGCCTAGATGTATTCTGCTGTCTGCAGGAAGAACCTGGTTGTTCTGGAGATGTTTGCTCATAGGCCCGCATCCCCCCTCCTGCCTCTCATTAGCTGTTGCAATGACCCCGTGCAGAAAGCTAGGTGAAGCACGTGGAGACCCCCTGGGTGCCCCCAGCTTTTGCTAGATGCTTTCAGCCCCTGCCTGGGCTTCCAGCCTCCTTTCTACCCTCGCATGTCCAAATGCAGTGTGGGCTTCCCATGGAGGTGGTGAAATGTCAGTGTGGTGCCAGCGCTGGGGGAACCAACCACAAAGCTGAGGCAGGCTTCACGCAGAAGGAAATGTAAGTCAGCCCTCCTGGCTCCGCAGCCCCAGAGGGCTTCCCCCACCCGCCTCGCCCTCCCACAGAGCCGCGGGCACGGGGGAGTTACCGTGGTCGGCCAAGGCAGAGGGCTCTGTGTCCCGTGGCGCCACCGTGAGACCAGGCGACAGCGGCGGTGGGTAATTGCTCTTTCCGAATGCAGCACCAAGGATGAAACGGAGAAAGGGTACATCCTGGGAAGCCCTCTCTCACGGAGAAACGAGCTGCAGAGGTGTCTGTCGCCCGCCTGCGTCGCTCTCGCGAGAACTCTGCTCCATTCGTCCCTCCTGCTGGGGATCCACGCCGACAAAGAGGTGAGCGGCCACCGTGCCATGAGGAGCGTTCAGCCTAGCTTGGGAGGAGACCTTCCTGAGAGCCTAACGGAAGACCCCGCCCTGTCTTCCAGGCAATTCGGGACCTGATGAAAGAGGAACCGGAGGATTCGGAAGAGTTCTTCTGGGGCCACCTTCAGAAAGACATCACATGCCTGGCAGAAGCACTGGGCAGGAACGTGGAGGATGCTGTGTTGACTGTCCATCTGTTTCTACAGCGCTTGAGCAATGACAGCCCGGCAGGTAGGGAGATGCCGGGAAGCGCTGGGAGGCCACCAGCAGGCTCACGGTGGCTGGCTTTTAACTGGGACCAGTGCCGTTGGTTCTTTCTTCCCGGGACAGTCTCCATCCTGGGAAGAAACCGGTGAGAAGCCAGGGAGGACCATGAGGGCAGTGAGCTCGCTCAGAGCACTCAGGCCAGAGCAGCCTGAGGGCATGAGCAGGCTGGGAGATAGTTTGCTCCAAGCAGGCATCTGTGTCAGCCCTTCTGCTCTCGGTTCCTCTTATTTCTACATCATCTTCGTCCTCGCTGTCAAGAAACCCACAAAGCTTTGGGCAGACCCCAGGGTCTACAGGGTAAAAGCTCACATACTCCTCTGTGTCTTCTACAGACGAGAGCGTAGCCTTGAGCATCCTGCGGGAGAAAAAGGACCGAGAACAATGGGAAACCTCCCTCAAAGCCCTGGCCCAGCCCTTCTTCCAGGTATGCCTGTGCCCAGCCGCTGCTCACAGGTACCGCGTACCCAAAGCACTGCTTTGCGGGCGGTTGCGCCCATGTCCAGGCACAGCTGCTGAGCTCAGGGTATTCCCATGTGGAAGAAAAGAGATTCGTCCCCTCTTTTTTGAACTGGCACCTCGTTCTGGGGTGATGGAGACCTCCTGGCTGGTGTGGTCTCCTGCTCTGCTCCTGCAGAGAGCTGGCTTCTTGGAGGTCTATTATACGCCAGTTCAGATCCTCCTTGGAAACCCGTCGGGTTCCTCCCCTTGGAGGAAATCACCTGTGGGTTTCTCCCTGAGCAGTCCTGTTCTTGTCGCTTCGGTGGCGAGTTCTCACCGGGCCCCACCCCACTTCTCCAGAGCCTTCATTGCTTTTCTTTGCCCTAAGACGCCATGAATCCCCTCGGGCTGCTTGGGTAACGAGGGGTGGCTCCTAACGGCCCTTGGGCTCTTACAGGAACTGGAGCAGAGCCTTAATTCTGCCAAGGAACAGAGGATGAATGAAGGTCCCCATGGCTCCAGCCTCCTCCTGAAAATAGCTTACGGCCAGACACCACCTTTCCAAGACCTGCCGAGGCAGGGGTTGATCAACCGGCCCTGCATGTGGAGGTTTGAACAGAAGATGACCATCCAGACCTTGATGCACCTCCTACAGCAGGAAGGTGGAGGAGGCACCGAACACCCACACCCCATTCTGCTGGAGCTCCTGTCGAAGGTTTGCTGTGGGAACAGCTCCCCTCCTCCAAAACATACGCAGGCACTGTGTAGTCAGCCCGGTTGGCTGCCCAAGGGGCACTGGGGTCACCGTTTTCTCCCCACGCTTCTTTGGAGCATCCAAGCAAGATCCTCCTCCGGGTTACCCTGCAGTGCCAGGTGGGATCCGTGCCCCTTGCATCACGCCGAATTTCCTCTTCCAGCTTGAGAACATCCAGCATATCCGACACCTGCCCGACATTTTCCGCCTGCAGAATGCCCTGATCCACTTCTTCCAGAACAGCCAAGAAGGGGAAAGCTACACAGTCCGGCAATTCCTGGGCCAGCCTGAGCTTTCAGGTGCGGTATGGATGTCCATCGTGCCTGGGACGTGGGCATCGGGTACACCTTAGCACCCAGATGCTCGCCTGGGAAGCTGCTGCCGTGGTTTGCATGGTGGAGCCAGCGCAGCCAGCAGAAAAGCAGCCCATCGAGGCTGGGGGTGCCTCTGCAGGAGCGGTTTGGGGGCAAATTTAGGAGTGGGTGGGGGTGTCTGAGGCACTGAGGTGGATCCAGGGCAGGCAGTTTCTCCTGGGGCATTTGGTGCTTGGCAAGATTCTTCTGCTGTGAGCAAGACAGGGGAGTTGGGCTTTTCAGCTCCTAAGTCATGGAACCTGGTCGATCGATGTCACACGTGGCCCAGCTTGAGCCAACACACAGCGTGGTTTGCTGTGATGCCTCCCGTGATGTATCTGTTGGAGACATCCTTTGACCCGACACGTCCCCTGGGAGGATGCCTTGACGGGGCCATTTTCTCCTCTCTCTGTGCCCACAGAGGACCAACGTTTGGCTTTCAGCAGAGCTATAGAGACGATCCGGAAAGTTTGGAGCAATATTAAAAGGAACCCATCCGGCTCAGGTACGTGCTTGTCCTCTGGGAAGAAAGAGGGATGTCATGTCCCTCTTTCCGGGGCCGTTTCTTCTGGGGATGCCCCAAAGCTGAGCTGCTTTCTGCAGCTACCTTTCCCTTTCCCTTCCTGGCAAAATTGCTGAGCTTGCTTGCTTTCCACCTGCCAAAAACAAATTAAAAACCCTTCTGAAAATACAAAACCTAATAAAAACCCTACCAAGACATCAATGAAAGGGAGAACTTCCCCTGGGATCTGTACAGTGGGTAGAAGACTGTTCCACCCTTTTACAGGCACCACCACCCTGCCGGACCTCTCGCCAAGCGACATCAACACCAACACCGCTGTCCTAACCCTCCTCCCCTCCCAGCCGTCCGTTAGCCACCTGGTGACCACCTTCCTCATACAGCTGCACAACAGCTGCATCGACACGGCCACGCGGGTCACGAGGGAGAGGCAACGGTAGGTCTCGAGCCGCTTGCCCTAGGGCTTGGCCATCTCCTCCGCCCTCCGTAAAGGCTCCAGGAGAGGTTTTCAGGGCTGATGTGGGGCTTGCAGGGCAGCCGTGGTGACCAAACTCTGCCTTTGCAAGGTCCTGGTGGCTTGGTGTTCAGCAAAGTGGGTCCTTGCTGGCAGAGCAGGACGAGGCGAGGGGTCCTGTAACCAACAGAGCAACGTTTTCTCTCCCAGGTCCATCTCCACAGAAGAGGTGAAGCCCTCCTCCGTGCTGGCCATAACCAAGAGCGATCTGGTGACCATGGCGCTCACCAACTTGCAGTATGAGGTAGACGAAGACGGCACCAAGACAACCTACTTCGACTTCCAGATGCTGCAGCGGCAAGTGGTTCATCGCTTCATCAGCGGGAAGCCCATCATCAAGGCTCAGGTGAGCTTAGCACGGGCCAAGTTGGGTTGTCCCAGGCCAGCAGTGGGGTTGGGGTCTGTTTCCAGCCTCTTCTATGTGCCTTTCTGGAGTCAGCAGACTCAAGTGAAGGCATTGGCAGATGCCTGCTGTGCATCTGTCTCTGTTCCTTGCGCTTTGAAGGACTGCCATGGCCAGAAACCACTTCTGTGGTCACAAAACAGTGGCCTGAAAGGTAGCGTGAGGACCTACAGCCCTGTCTTTTGCGAAGGGGGAGCCACCCTAATTTCTTTGACAACAAGGGAGGAGTTGGTGGCTGTTGAAAGAGCTTTGAGGCATCTTTCAGGGTTATGTAAGGCCCACAGTGGGACTCTGAACCACCTTGGAGGAGCACATCTCTGGGCGGGGCTGAGAGTCTCCCTTCTGTGAAAATGAAGCCTGGAGCTGGTGGGAAAAGGGGACTTGGGGACACTAGAGCCAGGCTGCCCTGCAGAAAACGGGCTGTGCATGCTCTCTTAAAGGTGGAAATGTGTCCCTGCTGGCTGTTCCCAGGACATTTTGGTCCTTGGAAATGCCTCCCGAGAGGACTTTCCCCATGACATTGCTGGGTACAGAGCTCCCCAGATCCTCTGTCATGGAGATGCCTTCCTCCAGCCATCAGGAACCTCCCCTGATCTCTGCAACCCCACAGTGGCCTCAGGAGGCCGTCGACCATCTCCTGCAGAACCCTCGGGGACATCCCGTGGACTCACATCTGGTCAGCTGACCTTCCCTGCTGGCCCCTGTTAGATATGGTGTGAATGTGGGGTTGTCCTGTGCAGGGACAGGAGTTGGACTTGATGATCCTCGTGGGGCCCTTCCAACTCAGGACATTCTATGATACCAGGCATATTCATAACCATCTGTCCCAAATCCTTTCCAGACGGCTCCATCCATTGCCCTCAACAATGTGAGGACCCTCCAGGCCACCAAGACTAAAGTCAGGGACCAGCTGCCCCAGGTAGGAAATGGGTCTCCAGTCTTCTCCTCCATCCAACCCTCAGGTTTCCCTCATGTCCCGTGACACAATGGGGGCATGGAGACCAGGCAGGCATGTGGGAAGACCCAAGGCCAACTCAAGTAGGGGGCTGGAGACCTGGCAGGACTCAGTTCTCCTGGTTCCGGGTGGGCGAGCAGGCTGGGAGGGCATCACGTTGTGGTGGTCCCAGCTCTCTCTGCATCACATCCTTGCCGTTCTTGCTGCCAGGAGCTGCTCAGCATCAACCAGCAGAAGCGCATCATGGAAGAGGCCCGCTCGGTCAACGCCATCTCCAAGGCCCTAGCCACCTTGAAGGTGGCTGCAGAGTTCCTGGCCGTGACAGGTGGTGACCCAGAGCGCCCGCTGCCCGACTATGTCCGGCAGGAGCTGAGGATGGACGCCAGCGCGAGGCAGTTCCAGGATGTGCCGGTGAGCAAGGGGCTCAGGGCAGCTGGGGAATGGGACCCTCGTGTCTTCCCCTTGATAGCCACCCTTACCACTCTGGGCAGGGCTTCACGTCCCCTGTGGCTCTGACCACCTTCATGTGCTCCAGCATCCCCAGATCTACTGTCCATGAAGGCTTAGAGGTCCCCTGCTCAGAGCAAAGAGGTTCTGGGCACCTGGGTGGGTTTAAAAGCTTGGCGGGTCTTCATGCCATGTGTACCAACACCCTGGGGACACCTTTTGCACTGAGGATGGCCTGGAGTCCTCTGTGGGAGATGCTGGTGATGTGGGACCCAAAGGTTGGTAGATGCACCCACCTGGATGCTCGAACTGGGCAGCTGAGGTGCAGCCACTGGGGAGTGTTGGTGGCCCAGCGTGTCCTCTAGGACGTGCTGGAGTTGAGTGTGAACGTGACCTTTCCAAGGAGCTGAACGCCTGTGCCTCTCTGTCCCCCTTCTTCAGGTGGTCCCCAACAGCCGGCTGAAGCACATCCTGTCGCTGTGGCAGGTCCTGGCGGCTCGCAGGTCCATGCTCTTGCTACAGCTGAAGCAGGTGAGGGAGATGAGGCTGGGGGAGGAGATAGTGTTTGCCGCCCCGGGGAGGAGAAAGGAAACCTACGTTGCTGCAGCTGGGCAGCACTTTTGACATCCCTGGCTCATCCCTTCCCTGGGTAAAATCAAGGTCTCTGGCCCAACCTGAAGATAATCCATGCCCCTGGGCACTTTTAAGAGCGGCTTATGGCTTGGAAGTTCTCTGGTGACCCTGATATGAGGTTCAGGGACACGAGAGGGTTGTGGTGATCTTTGCAGGATCCCTTCTGCCTGGTACCCAAGCAGTTCCACGAGCAGCTGGATGCAAGGGAGGCAAAAGCCCTGTCCTCTGCATTGTCCAACACCAACCTCGACCTCTTCCTCATTGAGCTTCACGAGATGATCATGGTGGCACTGTCCAGATTGGAGCCTGCATATGAGTAAGTCGAGGTCATATCCTGGGACAGCCAGAGCAGTGGCAGAAGTCACACCTTCCTGGGAGGGTTTGGTTGCGGGGAGACCTCTGAAGAGCTCAGATCCACGTCCTGCTCCAGGCAGGTTACTCAAGGCCTTGTCTGGTTGCCTGTTGGTGGATCTCTTTGGAGATGCTCGCCTTGGGGGCTGTGCAAGCTGGCATCACCCCTGATGGGTAGAGGTTTTTCCTATGGCCAGCCATCAGCTGCCCCACTGGCTCCTGATGCCACTGGAGATACCCCAGGGCAGCCTCTAGCCCGAGGCATTGCCCATCATTGGCCAGCAATTGTGGCCACCATTGAGAGCCACCATTGACCAGCAACCTTGGCCAAGCCAGTGCTTATTATTGACAGCCAATGCTGGCCTTGGCTAGTGGCAGGGGGTGGTGGGGCATCCATCCCACCTCCATCCGCTCACCCTTCCCTGCTCTACCTCACCCACAGGCTGAAGTATGCCTTTCAGTTCTTCCTGGAGGACAACCAAGTCCCCGCCACCTCTGTGGTCACCCTCACGAATGCCCTGGACCCAGACATTCCTGTCAAGAAGATCCTCTCTGTCTGGAGGACAGCTGCGAGGGCCAGCCAGATCAACACCCCTGCATATGGCCAGGGGAGGCCAGCCCAAGGCAGCCACTAGCCCCCTTCTCACAATGACCCTGCTGGTGGCTTGTCCGCATGGGCACAGAGGAAACATCTACCCCTAATCCCAGCTCTGGGGGCAACACAGGAGCTGCACATAGACTCCTGGAGCAGCTTGAGCCTCTGAACCCCCAAAATCCTGCTCCCCCAGTGCCTGAACCCAGGTGAGAAGCTCTCACCTGGACCCACCACTGCCCCCACAAGGACCCAAGGAGGTCCCTGTCCCTCCAACCCTGCCGAGCCACAGTGGGAACCTGGAGAGCACCTCTGTAGATGCATCTCCAACGCCACTACCGATGTCTTCAGTTGGCCAACTCTGCCTCCCAGCAGTGCCAGGGGTGTCCCTGGAGCCCCTCTACAACCGCCGTGTTGGCCAAGGGGTGCTTCTGTGTATCCCTGTGCCCATCGTTGGTGGCCCTCATCCTGCTTTATCCCTTCTGTCTCTTCCCACATCATTAAACCCTCAAGGACCCATCTTGATTTCATGTTATTCCCAAAATGGTGGTGGAGGGGACCTGGCTGCTGTCATGGGTGTGACCATCCCTTCTGGGGGCCACCATGGGGCTCAGGGGGCCTCTGGAGAGGCAGCGGTGGATGAGCTGGAGGCTTGAGCTTCCCCACACTGGCCTCCATGGGTGGGCAGGGGCAGGAAAGACCACAGCCACCCTGCCCAGAGCTGCCCCCAGTGCTCCCAGTATACTCCAGTGCCCCCAGGGTCTGACCTGCGTGGTGAGCTCCTTCCCTCCATCTTCCTGGAGAAGGAGGATCTTTATCCTCTCCACACCCTGCAGATATTTATTGACACTGATGAGACCCACCCCCCCGCAGCATCTTCTTCAGGCTCGACCATCCCAGCTCCCTCAGCCTCTCCTCCTTGGCGACTTACGCCAGTCACCTCATCATCTTGGTGGCCCTTCCCTAAGTCTAGTTTAAGGCTCTCCATACAAGTCTGGCCAGCTCTTGGTGGTGAAGAGCCACTTGGTCAGGCGGATCACAGAATGGTGCTCTGGGATTCTGTGATATTTGCGGTTTGCCTGTATACTGGAATATGAAATCCCTGTGTTGCAGTGATATGCCTGCCTATTCTGGGGGGGAATGGAGAAGTGCCACGGCACACGCTTCTGACGCAAACTCGACTGTAAGAGAGTGGATAAAACGCAGACCTGCACTGTAAAAAGAGGTAACTTCATCCTCATGATCCCCAAGTTAAACCTCTCCAGAAGAAGGGGTTATTCATGGTTGGGGTGCTGCAGGTTCTGGTTATTCTCATGAGAAGTAAAAGATGGTGTTGGAACAGGGAGCGAGGTCTGTGATCGCACTGAGAGCAGACTGATCAGCCATCCTCTTACTTGGGACATTTGGCCAGCAACTTTGGCAGAACGGAGTCCAAGTTTCTATCTCCCGCAGTCTGGTTTTTTGACTATGAAGAGATTTTTCTGGCCAAAGTGAAATGCTGGCTTCCTCTCCTCCCATTAGTACCACTTGGATCTCGCTTTCATTCTGGTTTGGGCTCCCGTTCTCTCGCCAAAACTAAAATCCTTACTCTTCCCTCCCGTCGTGTGCCAGGAGGCAAGATGTGCCTCCACGTTCTCAGGTCTTATGTCAGTGCGTGGGTGTTTTTCTGTCTCTTTTCTGCCATTCATCTCGCACTGAAATGAGCGTTAAGAGCTGAGAATGTGTTACGGTAGAAAGAGGAAGAGCTGAGGCCCTCGTCCTGCAAAGCGCCGTGTACGAGCTCACTAGGATCCAGCGGGGGCCCGAGTAGGTTCACTGAAGTGCCTCAAAGCAAAACTGGGACGTTGAATTATTTCGCTGCCTCAGGGCCAGCACCCCAAGGCCTTCCTCCGAAGGGTGCTGGGCAGAGGGGTGGCGGTGGGGCTGCGCACAGAGGGTCCCCATGTCACCCCCATGCCGCAGGGCCACCACCAGGCAACGCCGCAGTCACGGCACCCCGGGGCAGGATAAGAGGGAGCAGCGTCCCATGGCCTGCTTTTCTTGGAAGCCCCTGAGGTGGCTCCAGCTGGAGGGAGAGTAGGCTTGGGCATCTCCTGGCAGGCGCGACCAGCCCGTGGGGCGAGGAGGCAGGTCTTGCTCCCGTGCTCAGCTGAAGGCCAGCTGCCCCCAAAGCTGCTCGATCGCTCCCCCTCCTCAGCTGGGCAGGGGAGAGAAAACACGGCGGAAGGCTCATGGGCTGAGGTGAGGACAGGGAGAGATCATTCGCCAATTACTGTCGCTGGCGACACACTCGGCCTGGGGAAAGTAGTTAAATTTATTACCAACCGAATCAGAGTAAGGCAGTGAGAAAATAAATACTAATTCTTAAAACACCTTCCACGCCCCTCCCTTCTTGCCGCGCTTAACTCTACTCCTGCTTCCTCTACCTCCTCCCCACCAGCAGCGCGGGGGGACGGGGAATGGGGGCTGCGTCAGTTCAGCACACGGTGTCTCTGCCGCTGCTTCCTCCTCACAGGGAGGACTCCTCATCCTCCTCCCCTGCTCCAGCGTGGGGTCTGTCCCACCAGAGACAGTCATCCATGAACTTCTTCGGTGTGAGTCCCTCCCACGGGAGACAGTCCCCCTCCACCTTCTCCAGCGTGGAAAGGCAGCGGAGGGAAGCGCCGTTGGGTGGGCCACTCATGGGGAATGGACGCTACCAGTAGGGCCGCGAGTGCCCCGAGTGGGCAGACTGCTTATCCTGGAGATGGCATGCTATTTCCAAACGACCTTTCTTTTAGGGCACAATGAAATTCTACCCTGCAACGTTAGATTTGTTGTGATTTGGTGGGGAAAAAAAAAACCCAAACCATGATATATTAGGCAGAAAAGCTTCTATTTCAGGGCTTGGGGACGTGCAGCCAAGCTCTGTCCTCCCCAGAGCCTTCTCCTCCAAGATATTCTTAGCTTCTGCCATCAGCCATGGAAGGAAGTTGGTCCCAATAGCCTCACAAAAGGAAAGCGAGAATTTTGTATTTGTATTGTGTTGGATATCCTTTTGTGTGAAGGAGGAAGGGCAGCACCTCGGGAGCCGTTTGCGTTTTGCTACAGCCGTGAGAGGATGACCGCCCTCCTTAACAGAGACTCCCTTTGTGAGAGACAGGTGAAATCTCTCAGGAGACACCAGCTGCCAACTCCTGCCTATGTTCGGGGGTCCCCCACCTTCATGGAGCTGGGCCAGAGCCCCTTCGGCCTCAGGAATGGTTCTTCAGCCACACTTGGGGTTTCTAATGTCAGCTCATTTCTCCCTCGCTCCGCTAATGCTTAACCAAGATGCAGAAAGCCTCACGAACCCCGCTAGCTCTTTGCCTGGCCCAAATACGGGCGCTACACAGCTGAGATCTCCCGTTCCCTGCTCTGCTCATGCCAGCCAGCTGCTTAAGCCACGGGAGAGCAAAAGCAGCTCTTCTTGGCAAGGGAGAAACAAGACAAAACACTACCAATGAGCAGACACGTTCGTGTTCCAGCTGGCGTTGGTCCAGACAGCGGCAAGCCGCCTAGCTGCAACTGGAAAGGAATGAACACGGTTTCCTTTTAGCACATCACACCACCCAGCAGGACTGTCGAGTCCGGTTTGTGGCTGTTCCGCCTGTTCCTGTCACCAAAATTGGGAATACATAAGCTCTCTAACATGAGGAGTTTGGTCCTAGAAAGCAGCATTACCTTACGGCAGCGCCGGGCGCGCGGGGGATCGCTCCTCCTCACGCGCGCATCTACCGAAGTTCACGGGATCTCAGAGTGGCAGGGGTTGGAAGGGACCCCCAGAAACCCCCCCGTCCAGCCCCTGCGTGAGCAGCACCCCCAGAGCAGGGGCACAGGACCGCGTCCAGGCGGGGTGGGAATGGCTCCAGGGAAGGAGACTCCACAGCCTCTCTGGGCAGCCTGGGCCGCTGCTCTGGCACCCGCACAGCAAAGGGGTTTTGCCTCAGATTTCAGTGGAACTTCCCGTGTTCCAACTTGTGCCCGTTGCCCCTTGTCCTGTCGTCGGGCACCGCTGAGAAGAGCCCAGTCCCACCCTCCTGACACCCGCCCTTCAGATCCTGATAAGCACTGAGGAGATCCCCCTCAGCCTTCTCTTCTCCAGGCTGAACAAGCCCAGGTCTCTCAGCCTTTCCTC